>JAXIVD010009725.1:10000-14775 GCA_036785275.1 Cancer borealis
ATATATATATATATATATATATATATATATATATTTATATTTATATATATGTATATATATGTATATATATATATATATATATATATATATATATATATATATATATATATATATATATATATATATATATACATATATATATATATATATATATATATATATATATATATATATATTATACATATATATATATATATATATATATATATATATATATATATATATATATATATATTTATATATCATCAATAGCCTGTATGAGTCAACTGAAGGACAAAGGCACCCCCGGCTTTCTTCACTCATCTCTATCAGCTGCCTGTTTATTTCAGTCTACTCTAGCAAAGCTTCCTATCTCATCTCTCCATCTAGTTCCCTTTCTGCCCTGCCTTCTTTTTGCCATCCCTGTATTACCATTCTGTTACTCTAACAGTCTACATATTATCTATTCGTAGTATGAAGTCCATGTTTACTTAGCTTTTTGTTAGGCCCCATTTAGATTATGCGGTTCAATTTTGGTCTCCTTACTACAGGATGGATATAAATAGATTAGAAGCCATACAGAGAAGAATGACGAAGATGATACATGGGATCAGGAACTTGGATTATAAAGATAGATTAAAGCGCCTTCAGAGAGGAGACCTAATTGAGGTGCATAAATGGGTCAAGGGATTCAATAAGGGGGATATAAGTAAGGTACTCATAGTTAGTGGTCCAGGTAGAACGCGAACGAACGGTTACAAGCTAGAAAAATTCAGGTTCAAGAAAGAGATAGGGAAGAACTGGCTCACAAATAGGGTAGTTGACGAGTGGAATAGGCTCAGCACTCATGTGGTGAGTGCAAAATATATAGGTTGTTTTAAGAATAGGTTGGATAAGTTCATGGACAGCGACGATAGATGGTAGTGGGTGTTTTTAGGTTCACAGGAGCTACCTCGAGTAGGCCAACTGGCCTTTTGTAGTCTCCTTATGTTCTTATGTTCTTATGTTCTTATGTTCACTTTTTTTTCTTTTCAGTGTAGTCAAAATGTCTAACTTTGGTTTAATCCCTAATCAATGATGCTCTCTTCCTACTTCTTCATATTATGCCAAGCATGTGTACGCGTATCTCCATTCCTTTATGAAGTTTTCGTTTCAAGGCTTGCGTAGTAGTAGTAGAAGTAGTAGTTGTAGTGGTTGTAGTGGTTGTAGTAGTAGTTGTAGTAGTAGTAGTAGTAGTAGTAGTAGTAGTAGGAGTAGGAGTAGGAGTAAGAGTAGTGATAGTAGTTGTTTTTGTTGTTGTCTTTGTTGATATTGTTGTTGTTGTTGCTATTGTTGCAACAATAGAGTGGCATTCACGTGGTGCCCCTAGAATGTTGATCCTAAAAGTCTCAATGATCTGATTGATTATATATATAAAAAAGAAAAACTCATATATGAAACCGTCACATAAGCTCCGTCCTTCACAGTCTGCATCAACTTATTCCACCAATAGATCCCATCAACACGAAAGAAAAGGTGACCACGTGGGTAGCAGATTGTCGAGGTGACCATTTACATAAATAATATCTGACCTGTTCTCACGTGTTCTCGAGGATTAAGACCATATAATCTCCTCACCCTAGTTTTTGTCTCTACTTGGGTAAGCGTGTGAAAACAAATTATATAACTTGCTGAAATTATTTCATAAAGATGAAAAGAAACATATAATAGACTATCAGAATCAGAATAGAAATTAATAGGTCTCCTGTATTTCTTTGTTAGATTGTGTGTATTCAAAGGTTTCTGATCCTGGGTAAAAGGTTCCTAGCCCTCCTTCCTCTTCTTAATTCAGTCACTTTTTATGACACGTATAAAGTACATAGAAATTGTTATATAAGTCTATAAGTAGTCAAAGTCTAACATTTGTCTCAACCTATGGAGAAGAATACAAATATTTTTTTACATTCCTGAATCCTTTCAACTCTGGATATCAAAGCATCATCACGTGGAATATTATAAACATTACCTTTATAATAATCCTTCATTTAGACCCCAAGTGAAAGTATATTAAAAAAAACAATGTCTTAGAGGAAGTGTGAGAGTCCTTGTAGCCTAAAATGTATCTTCCTTTACATTAATCACTCGGGCATCATATAGGCAAGTCTTTCTCTTCGTGCATGACAGACGTGCACAATGGCATGAGGCGGGAGGTTGGGCAAGGCAGCACCACTCCTGACTCTGATGTCGTGTCCAGCAACACGTTCTACATATATTCTAGTAAATCATCTGTTATCGATACTTATCCAGATTTTTTTTTATTTTGAAAGTTAAAACTTTGCTCTCTCACTGCCTTTGCTCGATGTAAAGTTAAGAATGGTCTTAGATCCGCGGTAAGTACACTTTTAAGTCACGATTATACACTGAAATATATGTTCACCTTAGGCCAGCTGTCTCTCTATGTTTATCATGTTTTTTAATAAAGCTGTAAATGTGAAAAGTCACCAAAGTCATGCGTATAACTTGAACACTAAGAAGTTAGACGAATACGAATTTTCTGAAAAAGGCAAAATATAGGAGTTTTTTCTAGAAAGGAAAGAAAAAAATGAAATATATGAAACTGACATCTAGCAACAATGGTGGTGGTGGTAGTAGTGGTAGTGGTGGTGGTGATGGTTGTGATGGTGGTGATATAGGAAGTAATCAGTACAGCACAGTACAGCTAAATTAACTCTAGACCTTATAGGAGACGTAAGTATTAATATACACATTGGCGCTACTCCTACCAATGTCAGGTATGCATGGACCTACGAAGGCAAGTGATGAAGTATGCATAAGATAACGTTTGCCTTTCATTATTAGATTTACACTCAATAAATGATTAGTCGTTGGCCATGAATAGATTTTTTTCAAACTGAAGAGCAATTAGAAACAGGCTCTATCAATAGACAAAGCAGTAAATGTCAGGTATATTTTTGTCGTCAGGGTGAGATGACCAGTGCCTCTTGTCCTTCTGTAACTGTTTGCACTTCAACGCAGCCAGGTAGATTGTATCTGTAAGTGTGTGGATTATGATAATGTTTTTATCTCTCATTGCCTATTGGCAAATTGGCTGAAGAAAAGTGTGTGTCTACGTGCGTGTGTGTGTGCGTGTGCGTGTGCGTGTATGTGTATGTGTATGTGTATGTGTATGTGTATGTGTATGTGTATTTGTGCGTGTGCGTGTGCGTGTGCGTGTGCGGGCGTGTGCGTGTGTACGTGTGTGTGTGAGCGCGTGCAGGCATCCACCACTGGCTGCTTCTAATGAGGGAGGGACGAGGAAGCAGAGAGTAGGACAAGACATGACAAAAACGGCGTAAATAAACTAAAGAGCTCACAATAACAATCTGGTCCCTCAAGACACCAAACCAGTATTGTCAATCATTAAAAAGAATTAACAGTATACAATAAGCCTTCATGCATGACATTATTAAACTACTAATGGGTGTTTGATTCACTCCAAACGTCCTTAGTAAGGGAAGCAACAAACAAAACTTGATAAAAAATATTTTAAAAAAAATACGCTTCAGATGCCAGTAATGTAATATTGTAGCCACTAAACTGTAAAGTAAAAGTAGGAAAATATATTTGTTCAAAAGAAAAGAAAAAAACGTGATGGCAACGCGTTCCACCATTCTTCAATAAAAATTAGGGCGTGGATGGTGCCTTCTAGTCACCAGGACACGTGGTTACCGGCGTGGACCATGACGGGATGAGATGAGTAGCATATCAATAGTTAACTACACTTCTTATTGTAATTTTGACTATTTACCCTTGAAAAACGGGCATCCATATTGCATGTCTCCATATTCCCAGCGTGTCGTTACGGCGACTAAAAGTGACAAGGACGGAGGTCTCATACAAGAAACTTGTTTTCCCACGAAACAGGAAAGGAACTCAACAGACTTTATTTCGTATTATTTTCTTGATAATAATAATAATAATGATAATAATAGTAATGATAATAATAATAATTATTATTATTATTATCATAATAATAATGATAATAATAATGATAATGATAACGATAATGATTATAATAATGATAATAGTAATAATGATTATTATTATCATTATCATTATTATTATTGTTAGTATTAGTATTAGTAATAGTATTAGTATTAGAATTAGTATTAGTATTAGCAGTAGTATGCGTGTACCTATCAATGTACGCATAATCACACACACACACACACACACACACACACACACACACACACACACACACACACACACACACACACACACACACACACACACACACACACACACACACACCCACCCACCCACCCACCCACCCACCCACCCACCCACGCACGCACGCACGCACGCACGCACGCACGCACGAACACACACACACACACACACACACACACACACACACACACACACACACACACACACACACACACACACACACACACACGTGCATTCCCTAGTGTGCGTAATCAATATACACGTGTTTCCATAATCTCGTCAGCATCAATGTTCATGTTAGCAGTATTGTCCACTAGTGACGGCGTCCAGCATACAGAACCTTCCCTTTATATGTGTACTGTCACTGTCTTACAATCTCTTAACTCACACGTCAGCCTACAAACTCCTTCAGCTGGGATGCTTCAGCGGAGGCGGCAGGCTGGAGGGGGGAGTCACGCCAGGCTAGCGTCACGGCTGAGCGGGGGCAGAGTCCTTCAAGGGGGTGGACTGAGCCATGAAGATCCCTCACCCCATCCCGCTGTGCTTCCCCCTTCCCGAATCCTCCTCTTGGCTCCACTCCGACC
>JAXIVD010009726.1:5000-14774 GCA_036785275.1 Cancer borealis
AGAGAGAGAGAGAGAGAGAAGAGAGAGAGGAGAGAGAGAGAGAGAGAGAGAGAGAGAGAGAGAGAGAGAGAGAGAGAGACAAAAAAAAAAAGAGAGAAAGAGAGAGAACAAATCGAAAAGTTACAAGTAATCAAGGGCTCAGTTTCCAGGTCGGAGGTCAGGCAAGTCTAAAGTTGACCTCCGTCCCACATCCATCCACATTCTACTGCTACTGCTACTACTACTACTACTACTACTACTACTACTACTACTACTACTACTACTACTATCATTAATAAACCTGCTACTCGCCAAATGGGTTGGATACTTAAGAGGATTACACACACGGGTCGCCAAATCAGTGCACCGAAAATGGAACGTGAAAAGAGCCCTGAACGTGCCACACTCTGCTGATACGGACTTAGGGACGACCAGTATTTATTAGCGGAGTTGTTTGACGCCTGATTAACAGACACTCAGATACACACACACACATGCATATACCACACGCACGCACGTACGTTACTGCTACTACTACTACTACTACTACTACTACTACTACTACTACTACTACTACTACTACTACTACTACTACCATTACTACTACTTCTATTGTTACTGTTACTTGTCACCGTGTTCCAGAATTCACTTGGTCTTAATTCCTCGCCCCATTCACTTTCCTGTGCTCCATTACACACACACACACACACCCACCCACCCACACACCCACACCCACACCCGCACCCGCACCCGCACCCGCACCCGCACACACACACACACACACACACACACACACACACACACACACACACACACACAGCCGCACACCTTTTTCTTCTCGCTGTGCAGAATTTCCCGTAATTCCGCCAGTCCATTAAAGTTTATTACCCTGAGATTATGCACTGAATCAAGATAACTTAAGTTTATTTCCTTAACAGTTTTAGTGTTTTTATATGAAACGATTATATCTTGTCCTCCGAATTCAAACGAATACTAACTTGAAGAGAAGTACCTTATTATCATGCGTGTGTGAAAACAGAAATTATGAAGAAAAAAACTGACTAGTTATTCAAACTTCACTTAAGATCACATTAAAGTTGCTTCTCAGTTTGTAAAACCAAAAATAGTATGTATATATTATATATATATATATATATATATATATATATATATATATATATATATATATATATATTCACACACACACACACACGCACACGCACACGCACACGCACACGCACACGCACACACACACACACACACACACACACACACACACACACACACACACACATACATTCATCAAGGAAGGACATTTAATTTACATGGGGTTACACACGAGCTAAAAAACTTAGTTGTTTTTTTTTCATTTTCATAAGCTAATACTTGCATATTCATAGCTATTAGGAGTTCTCCACAAAAGTATTTTGAACCCAAGAATCCCACTGAATCTGAGCTTGCACAGACCGCAATGTGGAGTGTTTACAGAGCCACGAGGTGAGTGTGCAGCAGCAGCAGTCTTTCCTTTACTCTGGCACACACTTTGATTATTTGGGTCTGTTTGTTCTCGGAACTCCGTCAGACTAGTGCAGTAATGGCTATATTCCTTCCATTCAAAGAGAAGTGCGCTTTGTGTGCAGCCTTTAGACGAAGATAACACCTGATGACGAATGCAGCCGCACCTGTGTTGGGATTACTTGCCTCTCGAACAAGGTGGCTCAAGTCCTGCCCCGTCCTGAGATGATAATCCATCTCAAGGGTGTCTTCGCTCTCATAACATAAACATACGACAAGAGTCGAGGTGAAATATATGTGAAAAATGGAGAACACATTAAAGAAAGAACTACTTTTAAGCACATAGTAGAATAGCTTGACCACACAAAAAAAATAAAAATCATTCTTGTACTGTCCCATTTTTCACCAACGCTGGACAGGAAAAGTAACATTCAAAGGAAACACCAGAACACCATTGAAGAGAGGCTTTTACCATACAAAGACCTCACCACCTACGAGTCCTGAGAATAGCAATGGTAGCTACCCACCACTAGTACTGGAGGATCACACCGCAGCTCACCACCATTAAAACTTTAAGTGGACTCTATGTACCTGCCACAAACACCACACTCCACCGTTCACACACCTCTGAGCGGACTGTATTTACCCGGTGAAGCTACTACAACACAACACCTCGTCCTCCACACAAGGCTGAGACACTCCTTCCTCTCGCTCCAGCCAAAGGTCACTTCCTCTCGAGGGGGCTCGTCAGTCTCCCTTGTACTCCTGATCTGTCTCCGCGAAGCAAATCACCAACACCAAGACGGATTGTTGTAGACAGATGAGAGAGAGAGAGAGAGAGAGAGAGAGAGAGAGAGAGAGAGAGAGAGAGAGAGAGAGAGAGAGAGAGAAAGAGAGAGAAGAGAGAGAGAGAGAGAGAGAGAGAGAGAGAGAGAGAGAGAGAGAGAGAGAGAGAGAGAGAGAGAGAGAGAGAGAGAGAGAGAGAGAGAGAGAGAGAGAGAGATACAGATACAGACAGACAGACTAACAAACAGTGACAGAAACATACATACAGACAGACAAAAGACGCACAAACATACAAACAGGCAGACAAACAAATAGAGACAGACAAAGTGAGAAGAATAAATCGAGTCAGAAATAAACAAGAAACAAAGAACACACACAAAAATTGAAGGTAAAGATGAAAGAAAAAAAATTACAAGGGAAGGGGATGGTGATGGAACTTCAGGAGATTAGGAAAAAAACACTGCGCCTCACCTCCATATTTATCACACCTTCCTTTTTCCTCCTTCCCTTCCACTCTTCTCTCCTTCTTTATTCACTCCTCCCTTACTCCTTTCACTCCTTCCTCTCTATCTGTTTGCTTGCCTCCCCTTCAACACACACCCTCACCACACTTTTCAGATTCAGGAAGATGTAAAGATTGGTGTGTGTGTGTGTGTGTGTGTGTGTGTGTGTGTGTGTGTGTGTGTGTGTGTTGTGTGTGTGTGTGTGTGTGTGTGTGTGTGTGTGTGTGTGTGTTCATATAGAGTTACATTCACATCGTGAGTTTTCATTTACACAAATTTTCGGAAGGTGTTTATCATTTTCATGTTTTTTGTTGTTTTCCCAAAAGTTAAGACAATAGGGTCAACTACTAAACAGATATTACTTCAAAGGGGTTGAATTGTGTGCTACTACCGTGATATTACTTTTTAGAGGTTATTGGAAAAAAAAACATGATTTCAGCCAAAAAGTGTAAGAGGTGGGAAAAAAGTATTTTAATTAGGTTAGGTTGGGTTAAACTTTTATTAATATTTCAACACAACTCATGAAAATTGGTACCAAGGGGTTATCGGGCATACTGATCACGAATCTGGAATTAGTTTTGTCATTACTATAATATTTGCATTTTCCATTTTGTGGCCTGTAAATTCCACCAGAATTGAGGTCGAAAAAGTGTTTCTCATTTTACTACGTGAATATTAATCCTACAGAGAAAATGTATATATGTAAAGTTATGGAGATTGATAATGTCTATCTGATATTATCATAACTTTTCCAATAACCTTAACAAATATGAAGAAAATTAAAATTTTGTGAAATAATTTAATGCATAATACTTTACACTCCTACATCTACAATTACATTCCATTTCCAATTCATTGTAGCTCAATAGAACCGGAGTCTTCTACTCTTTCTTTTATATTCCATACAATTTTTACGTAAGCCCCATATATTTCGAGTTATTCCAAAATATATGATTTATCTCAAAAATTCTAAGGGTATACCCTAGCAAATTTCATGCAAATTTCCACACCTCCGAATCTCATGAAAATTGGTACAATGAGGTTTTCGGTCATGCTGAACATGAATCTGGCCTTATTTTCCTGATTACTATGATAGCATGTAAGGTGAAGCCGATAAGTTCAAAAACAAACCACTTCATGACGATTAGGAAAACATATCATGAAGTAATAATGTTTCCAGGTGTGATCTCATCGTTACATTTACCTTCAATAATCCAATCCATATCAAGCTGTTTAATGTTACAATCCTTGATCATCTCTCTCTCTTTCCCTTTCCCTTTCTCTTTCTCTTTCTCTTTCTCTCTCTCTCTCTCTCTCTCTCTCTCTCTCTCTCTCTCTCTCTCTCTCTCTCTCTCTCTCTCTCTCTCTCTCTCTCTCTCTCTCTCTCTCTCTCTCTCTCTCTCTCTCTCTCTCTCTCTCTCTCTCTCTCTCTCTCTCTCTCTCTCTCTCTCTCTCTCTCTCTCTCTCTCTCTCTCTCTCTCTCTCTCTCTCTCTCTCTCTCTCTCTCTCTCTCTCTCTCTCTCTCTCTCTCTCTCTCTCTCTCTCTCTACACCTGTGTCGGGTCGTTCACCTGTGACAGACGCACAGCTGCTGGAGTAATTAGTCATCCTCAGGTTGTAGCACTAATTTAGCTTTTAGGTCACCAATCCTCCAGTGAAGAGTTTCCGTGAAAGGTGTGTGTGTGGCGCATCTCAACTCATCCTTCTACATGCAGTGCCGCTAAGAGGACTCACCACAGCCTTTACCGCAACACGAGGCGAGTGAGGCAGGACTTTGTGCCTTACCGGGAAAAGCCATGAGTGACGAGTGACTTTACTTGACTGTAGATGTAACTGCTGCTTGGTGTCAGGTGTTGATCCTCCTCTTGGAAACAACTATTACCAGAATTAATTTGAAACACAATTTCACTCTTATACATCAGCTATTTTTATACGACTAATGTATATCAGATACAGAAGAAGAGAACGTTCCTTCCTTTGACTGTGTTACAGGTTAAGTGTAAGAATATCACTAATATCTGAGGCTGCAACTATCAACTATTTATTTGTAATCTAAAAATGTTTTCTTTCAAATCTAAATAAATACATGAATGCCTCTTGCTTTACTGCATCATTGTTATTGTGCAGCCAAACGGCAATACGGGACGCAACACCACCTCTACTCTGCCGAGGCATCACGTTACTCATGTTATTGTATTGAAAGATTATTAATTGCCTCATTCTATTACACAGACACGAGATATTTTTACATATTTTATATACTTGTATTGCAGAATAAAATATTACAATGTTGGTGTCAAGTGTTCACTATGCCATGAGTATTAAAACACAAAATGAAGAAATGCAATAACAATGGTTACAACAATTATTCTATAGTTGTAACAATTCTATGTTTGATGCCTTCCATCTTCATTCAAAGTGATTTTCAAGTTCATTACCAAACCATCAACAACATTTGACGAACGGCAACATCTGCTTCCACATAAATACATTTACAATTATAAATACGTGGCTACTGAATCCCAGCACACACAATTTGAACACAAGTAATCCTAGGATGACGATTGCATTAATATGTTATACTGTAATACACAATTATACACACATCTAATATTAAGTTTTCATTATCTTTCAAGACGCGTCTGTGTTCAGCATCCATCACCTCTTCTTACAATAAACAAATTGAACTGACGATGGTATTGCATTCACAAGTGTGGGCACCATGTTAGTGAAGACGGGAATAAAAGCAGGTTTTCAAATTAAAAATTGCAAACAAATATTTTTAAAATGCATTTAATCGTATTTCAAATGACCTTGGCACCACTGATGGATGTTTGCATCACTGCTGGAATTGTCTTTTGATGTCTCTCTATACTGGATGTCATTCTCAGTAAAATCAAGAAACTTCATGACTTTCCTAATTATCCTCTCCAGCCGTGACTACATCCATGAAGTTTTTACTACTCAAGTCATTATGTTGCGAGAAAGCAAAGTGTCGCGGGGAGGCAGCAGGAAGGTGAATGCCTGATGGAACATCCTGCTGCATCTTCCTGCCTCAAGTCCCGTGTGTACAGTGTACAGTGAGGCTTGTGGTGCCCGGACACTCACCTTACCCCGCCATAACCGGTGTTCCATTTAACCAAGAACACCATTAACATTCTGTATCATGCGTGCAGCGACTGAAAAGTTTTGAAACCACTCCATGACATGCAGAAAATATTATTAAGGATTGATTTCAAAGTGCAGTTTTCATGTTTTCTGTCAATTCAGAAAGTTAATACCCTTTTCTCTAGTACCCTCTCCCGGGATCGAACTCACGCTAGCAGATTCGTAGTCAGATGTGCCAACCACTGTACCACGGAGGCATAAGTAACATATAAATATTGAATCATGTCAGACTCAGCATCGAAATGTAGTAATAACTAATACTGGCAAATAAAAAATACTACAATGAATTACAATAGAAGCAATTGTAGAAGTAATGATAATAAATATAATTATAATAATGAAAAAAACACAATAACAAAATAAAATACTAAAACAATAATAATATAGAGAACTGAGCGTAATTGATGCATATGTCATAGAAGATTTTTCTCTTTATATCTAATAATTAAACAGAACGAAAAAAACACCTGTACTACAATTAAATTTACACTACCTGAATACATTTCCATAAACGCAGAGTGGGAATAGGAGGCACAGACCCAAGATATATTCTGAGTTACATTATTTTCCCCATTAAACTTGTAAACGAGGTCTTGGCTTACATAACATTCTTAATCCATGCAGCTGCTTCTTGGCGACTCTAATGTGTGAGTGTGAGTGTGAGTGTGTGTGTGTGTGTGTGTGTGTGTGTGTGTGTGTGTGTGTGTGTGTGTGTGTGTGTGTGTGTGTGTGTGTGTGTGTGTGCGTGCGTGTGCGTGTGCGTGTGCGTGTGCGTGTGTGTGTGTTTGTATGCGCAAGAATCAAATTAGTTTGGTTTGATCATTTATCTATTCAGTTACCTATTTACTATTAATTTACATGCTGGTGGAATGTTAATGTACAGAAAATAATGTGTTTGATGGTGTAAGTAGAAGCAAAGTTTTTATATCAAGCAACTTTACAACCAACGTCAAACCACTATTAACTAAACCAAAATTGTATTCAAATAATAGTAAATATGTAACATGTAGGCAACCCGAAACCATTCAATAGTCACGTTCTAGCTGGTCTTTATCACGTCAAGCATGTTCACTACCTGCCGTATCATGTGTGTTGGGGTACAGGTGTTCCAAGGTTGTGAAAGACGCTGTTTCTTAGATAGGCGTTGTAACAGTACCCGCTAAAGCTGTCTCACTCACCTCACTCACCTCACTCACAGCATCACGAGTATAAGACCAACACCTACAATGGTTTAACGATGCGGTGCCGTGTTTATAAATGACTTACGACATGCGTGGAAAAAGAATCAATATATTTTCTATTTTAGTATAAAAATTGATAGGATTTTCATATAAACTGGTGAAGAAAATAACGTTGGTACGATCACATTACACCATTTCCAGGAGGTATAATTCGATCAAACAATTAACAGAATGAAAGAAAGAAAAGTGTCGTGTATATATGTGTGTACGTGCAAATGTCGCGTCCCATGAACCTAACCTACATACATACTCTATTTATAACTTTATTAATAGACTCGTTAAATAGATCGTAACACCACCATCAAGGGACTGGTAACTGTCGACCTTCAATGACACCTGTTTAGGGTAATGAGGTATTTATAAACATTTCCGAGGCTAGGAGACCAGTCATTCATTCGTACTTGATTACCTCATAAGCCCATAGTATATCATCACTTTGGAGCCCCGCATGGTTACGATTCTGACATCTATGACAGCTAAAGGTAACGAGGAAATTGATTTACAGCTTCTCTTGGTGGGTGTAAGGAGTGATTATTGGCTATCACCGTCAAGACACACACCAATGAAGGGGCGAAGGGGAACAGATAACTCCACGGAATACCAATTACATTTTATGACGGAAAACTTGGCGTAGTAACAGTAGCAAGAATGTTATTATTATTGGTACTATAATAAGTCGTAATAATAGTAAGAATCTTAGCGCCATTATTATTATCAGCAGTAGTAGTAGTAGTGGTAGTAGTAGTAGTAGTAGTACTAGTAGCAGTAGTAGTAGCAGTAGCGATAATGATAAAATTTTATATTAAAAATTTTGATTTAAAAAAATAACAATAATAATAATGAGAACAATAATAAGAAAGAAAAATAAAACATAATATTACATAATACTGAATACAAATGACAATAACAAACAGGATAACAACCACCACAACAACCTTACATAGAGACAAGTTTAGGAGGCAGTAGAACCTTCCCTTCCCTTCGGTGTGTTGGCTGGCATCACACAGCACGTGTCTCCATACCCTTTGAGGCTGAGAAGGAGAATTCACTCACCAATCTGGGACAAAGGATCCTTGAATCATCCAATTTACCAATGTCACCTTTCTATCTACTCCTTTACCTGCCAGCTCAAGAAAGGCAAATAGACAGACAGTTTGGCAGGGCGTCATCTGCCCGCAAAGGCCGGGATACGAACCAGGAGTGTGTATCGGAGACTCGAATGGAGAGGAGTTGCAGTCAAACCTCCACCACAGAACTTAACGATTTTGACAACCTGTTTAATTTTCATTGTCGCATAAGAGGAAATTGTTATGAACTACATGCACACCGCCGGTTGCATAATAACACCAGCTGGATAATCAAAGGGAAATGAGCAACGTAAAAGTATAAATGAGTGGTATTAAAAAGTTATAAAACAGGTAATGGCGGACACAACACGTAATGGGTGCGCGTGGAACTGAAAACTGGAACATCATGCACAAACGTGCGCATCATTATCTATAAATGCTAATGACTCAACTATGTGGTAGTGAGGCCATTAAGGACTCTGGCATATAATGTAAAAAACAATAATGCTGGAAAAAATTAAAATAAACAGTGAACATATAGCAAGTTTGTGTGAATGAGATACATGGCAATAAGGTGAAAAATCAGTCAAAGCTGAAAAGATATGTGAAAACATAAAGGCTGAACAAAATATGGATTGAATTGTTTAGAAATAAAGTGAGCAAATTGTTTAACACAAATTACAATATCAAAGAAAAAGATACGACACACCCGCACATTAAAAAAATAGTTATATATGTGTGTATGTGTGTGTATATATGTGTGTATGTGTGTGTGTGTATATATATATATATATATATATATATATATATATATATATATATATATATATATATATATATATATATATATATATGTATATACATATATCAGGTTATGAAATATTATCACTAAAACATTGAGCGCACTCCTTCACCATGCAACGTGCTGGGGAAAGCAAGTGGGTGTGCAGTGCGCGGCCTCACCCGAAGGTGAACCTGTCCCTCCACTTCGTTATTAAATTGTTTATGCAAGAAAAGTTGGACAGGAACTAAGAGGAAAAATGAGAAGGTGCCAGCTGAGTCGTGGAGGCGACGGTGTGGTGACGCCACACTTCCCGACGACTCCTTGCTGCCTTCACGTGTCACCGAGTGTTCCATACTCGTGCACTCCCAGTCTTACAAAGTGCCGCTACAACCATAATACTTACACACGCTACAATTAGTGGTGCTTTCAATATATATATATATATATATATATATATATATATATATATATATTATATATATATTACATATATATATATATATATATATATATATATATATATATATATATATACATATATACATATATATATATATATATATATATATATATATATATATATATATATATATATATGTATATATATATATATATATATATATATATATATATATATATATATATATATGTATATATATATATATATATATATATATATATATATATATATATATATATATATATATATATATATATATATATGTATGTATG
>JAXIVD010009727.1:5000-14771 GCA_036785275.1 Cancer borealis
ACGTTATCAACTCTCGCTGCCGTCTTCGCCACTCATTGCAGCACCAAGTCTGGGTAGGGAAAGGCGCCCCATCACCACCCAGATAGCCTAGTGCATTCAGCCTACCTTGCAGCGCCCAGGGAACCTCATGATGAATTTTAAAGTGACAGCAAACAAAGAAGAGTCATTTTTACTCGTATACAACGTGTGGTGGTCTGCAGGCGTCACGGTTTGTTTATCGTCTTGACTGAGTGAGCTAATACACTTGAACGACAAGAAAAAAAGTAATAGAAGGTCTGGTGGTCTATAACGAGATTATGTGCTGCAGTAAGCTTATTACAGTACTAGTGGTGTATTATTCTAAGTCCACAGCTGCCTACCGCTTCAACAGGGTACTTACAGCTGCACAGAACACGCAGGCCACTCATACCAGCCTCGCCTTAAACGGAACATTCATCAGAGCAATGTTTAGGGAAAGTTGAAGAGAAAAAACACTTGGATGGATTGAAATGGTGTTGTTGCTGAGAAAGAAATGTGTGTAGGAGGAACTGTAACTGTTTTAATGAATATTTGTTCTATGACTAATAATTAGGCAGTAAAATTAAATCGTATTTATTTCCAAAACATAGATTTCCTCCTCATTTTCTCGAAAGCTATTAGAGATATTGGAAATATCATTGCAGCATCTGATAAACCTAATTAAAATCTACAGTAACAATGTGGGAGGAAAGTATATACAGTGTGGGAAGAAAGTACAGTGTGGAAGGATAAGTCAGTGTTGGGAGAAAAGGAGAGTGGGAGTAAAGAGAAGGTCAGGAAGGTTAGACAACGGTTGGCTTGTCGAGTTGGTGTACAAAGGAATTAATTATTGTGAGCGAGGAATGTAACATTTTGGCACGTGCAAGGGAATGCTTGTGTGTCTGTGTGTGTTGAGAATGAGTTTCCTTTGGTTTTAACTTTTTGCATCAAGTGTTGTCTCGTAACTATCGAACACTTGTCTCTGGATCGGTGTTTGTGTGTGTGGGTGTGTGTGTCTTTCTCTCAGTATTTATCTTTATATTTATCTAGCCATCTTTGTATCTGACTATATCTATCTTATCTATATATATCCATCTACCTATCAATCTAACTATTCATTTATATGTATCCATTTATCCATCTATCTATCCGCTCACCCATCCATCCATCCACCACCATCTGTATTTACTTGTCAATTTTTCAACATCAAATTTTTACCATCTTTTCATTCGTGGCCTCAGACTTACATGCATACAAGGCAAACACATGTTCTCTTCGGACCCTCCTCGTGAACAGTTAATCGTAGTAGCAGGGCGTGGTCACATATTGTCATTTAGAGAAGTGGGGGTCACGAGAGCAGTACAAAAAACATGCTACTCTAATATTACTCATGATTATATTCTCGTGACTGTGAATATTTAGTTTAATAAGCAGCATCACTAGCGTTCCTAAGGTTATTAAGGGTTAGGTGTTAGAGTTAGTAAAGGTGTGGAATGCTTAATGTGTTCTGTATTTATTATTATATGAAATTAAAAGATGAAGGCAGTAGTAACTCTTCTGTTGTATGTGCTCACTGGCTTATCCTCTCACTCCCTCACGTCTCTCATCAACGGCCGTTAGACATGCATTCACCACGTACATTACAAAGGTTCTATAGTGATTATTTGATGTATTTTTTCAGATATTGATGTAGGATGTGACGGAGTAGTTTTGTCAATATAATGTGGCTCCCAAAATATCATGTATGGGTAAACTAGGAAGCTGCAATTGACTGTATGATGCATTGATTTATATTTCTACATGCTTATGACATTTTTTATGCAATAACATCATACAGTAGGAAAACTTATACAAAAATACTACCTTGAGACTTAAAAAACATCATAGAAAATCTCGTTAACTTCAATTTAAGTAACGATCAGGTTGTAACTTAGTAAACTTTGTAAACATCGTAATCTGTATACGTAAATTTTTCCTTCTTGACTCTCTTAACTTTTATCAGTCGTGGCAAGATCTTCCTCTATCCATAATATCACAATCTTAATTTCCTTCAATCTTAACTTCCTTTGCCTCGACTAGACTGTGCATTTTGTCTCTTAAACAGAATAATACAAAGTTCTATTTTTAACACAATACACCTTGCTAATACGAAGCACACCGTCGGGTATCACGTTAAGGGAACGGTTTGTGCTTTAGTTTGACGCACTAATGTGGAGTAATCCCTTGTAATCACGTCCCAGATTAATGAAAAGAGGAGCAAGTGCAGAGTTATTCCCATGAAGACGCTTACCTAATTGGTGTTCGTGCTCACCCTTGTTTAGAATCAACATCAAATACATTCTTCTTATCCTTGGGGGAGCGAGTGAATTGTTCGTTTCCTCGCAGCGCATTGTAGTGTAGCTGTGTTCACGCCTTTCTTCCTCGCCTGCAAGGAACTAGTCTTTCATTACCGTCCCGCCTCACCTCTCCTTGCCCCGCCCCGCCCCGCCCCACCACGCCCCGCCCCACCCCGCCCCGCCCCGTCCCCCCGCCCCACCCGGCTCCAACACAGATGAGGAGCCAGCTGTCCTCCCTCACCTGTGTGTGGTAAGAAGTCAATTAAGCAAATGGCAGGTGTTTCCAGCAGGTGGTTTGAGGAGATAGTATTGCGAGCTTGTAAGTATAGAAAGTAGACACACACACGTACATGCACACACACACACACACACACACACACACACACACACACACACACACACACACACACACACACACACACACACACACACACACACACACACACCTTAATTACAAAGTTAGACTGTTAGAAGATAAAAGATGGATGTGAAACAGTCTGACTTCGCCTTCATTCCTGGAAACTCATTAGTGTTGGAATGTTTGACCGTGCGTGGGTGCGTATGTATGTGCGTGTGCGTGCGTGCGTGTGCGTGTGTGTGCGCGTGTGCGTGCTGTTATTGTGTCGGGGTTGTGAGGAAGCTTTAAGGAGGCTCGTTGTGGTCATTCCTGTAATGGTGAGAGGCGGCCACTCTGTGGCTGCTCGTCACCCTTTTATAGAGACTCACAGAACAACTTTTACCAACACATTCTTACCATCTGAAGGACGAACGTACTTGTGATTAGGCCAAGTCAAGTCACCTTCCCTAGTGTGTGTGTGTGTGTGTGTGTGTGTGTGTGTGTGTGTGTGTGTGTGTGTGTGTGTGTGTGTGTGTGTGTGTGTGTGTGTGTGTGTGTGTGTGTGTGTGTGTGTGTGTGTGTGTGTGTGTGTGTGTGTGTGTGTGTGTGTGTGTGTGTGTGTGTGTGTGTGTGTGTGTGTGTGTGTGTGTGTGTGTGTGTGTGTGTGTGTGTGTGTGTGTGTGTTTAACTTGATTAATACTCCGGTACACACACACACCTGACCCATCACTTGCAGTAACATAAAAGTTAAGATCCTGTATGTACACTCCAGGAAATGATCTTGTAGTTTCAGTTTGACGAACCATATTAGACTGAATTAAAAACATGATTTTCCCTTTGTAATTTCCTCCTAAAGACATCACCTTTCACTTGATCCATAAGACTACATGTAAAATATTCATACCATCAAGTCAGTGAGAATATATATGTTTACTTATCAAATTGCTCCAACACTTAGAGGGAAAAATACTTTGCTGTGTCCTTGGTAAACTTAAAATACTGGAAACTTTCATCAAACATCTAAATTACACCTTCCACCCTCGTGTCTGAGTGAGGGGGAAGGAAGCAAGCACGGAGGGAGGCAAAGTGTAAAACGTATTATTGAAACGCGAGACCAAACTATTTTAAAAAGATTACTTAGGTTGTCAGCATCACCTGGACAAGACTCAGCCTTCACTTTTACCTGGTAACGATGATTAGAGCGAGGGGAGAGGGACTTGGAACGAAAGATAGAGAGAGGAGAAAAAAAAAACTGAAAGAGAGAGAGAGCCAAATGGACGTCAGAGGAGGAGAAAGATTAGCAACTTCAATACGACACAAAATAAGTTGTTGGATAATTGACTAACATCCTTTTAGATCCTAGAATCCTACACAACTTCCCGTACATCCAACTCAAGCAAAGTTCCTACGGGTTCTTCTATCTCTTGGAGGTGTTGAGGGTTCTTGTGGAA
This sequence comes from Cancer borealis, assembly GCA_036785275.1. Classification (NCBI taxonomy): domain Eukaryota; kingdom Metazoa; phylum Arthropoda; class Malacostraca; order Decapoda; family Cancridae; genus Cancer; species Cancer borealis. The sequence continues at coordinate 9,122 of JAXIVD010009727.1, forward strand.
GGTTTGTGCCAATCTGTTCCCCCTGAGGCTCGACCCGGGATTGGCAGGGGATGGAAAAACTTGTGAACCCTTGGACTTTGCAGCATTTACACGTCTGTCTATCTCCCTGTGTGTGTGTGTGTGTGTGTGTGTGTGTGTGTGTGTGTGTGCGCGTGTGCGTGTGCGTGTGCGTGTGCGTGTGTGTGTGTGTGTGTGTGTGTGTCATCAGTATCGCCATATGCTTAGTCAATGTCATAATTATAATGAATATTAATACGTTCATAAAACAGTATAATAGATTGAATGAATGAACTGTTTCAGTGACAAATTAATAAAGCGTTGAGTCAGGTTTCAAAACACATACAAGCTTCATTTAGAGTTCTATGTAATGTCTTGATTGCATTCTTCTACGTGTTTTGTGGAGGGAAGTTTTGCTTTTATTTCTTCCTGAGTAGTAAAATGTATGTGCTGCTGTAGTCTCAGAGATTCATAAGCTGTGACTCTGATTATTGAGAGAGAGAGAGAGAGAGAGAGAGAGAGAGAGAGAGAGAGAGAGAGAGAGAGAGAGAGAGAGAGAGAGAGAGAGAGAGAGAGAGAGAGAGAGAGAGAGAGAGAGAGAGAGAGAGAGAGAGAGAGAGAGAGAGAGAGAGAGAATGACTACACTTACATTTCATTATTGTTTGGAGAGAAGTTGAGTTTCATTTGCCATTGAACAGCTTAGCAAATGCTGCGTCGAATAATTAACATAACAAACAGAAGGTAGAATAATTAATCATTCACATCATTGTAATTATTATGGAAATGCAAATGTGGGAGAAAGAAGGAAGGAAAGAAGGAATGAAGGAAGGAAGGTAGGAATAAACAAAAAGGAAGGAAAGAGGAAGAGAGGGGAGGGAAAGAAGGAAGTAATTAAGGTAGGAAGAGAGGAGAGATAGAAGGAAGGAAAGACAGAAGAAATGAAGGACAGTAGGACGTAAGGAAGGAAGGAAGCATGTAGGGAGTAGGGAAGCGAGGAGTCATGCAATGTGAGGTTAATTCATGTTTTGTGCTTTTTGAAACCTCTGATCGCGTGTGGGAACATGAATCTATTACATCTACTCCATCAGACACTATCACACTCTTGAATGATGAGTGTTTCGTTCAAATTACTAGTGTTATGAAAAAAGTACGAGTGTAATGTGAAGTGGTTCCAACCTTATAATATTTGCTGTGAGGAGCCTTCCACTTTGCTGTTTATAAAATTTACTAACATGTAGATATAACAGTATAGTATTGTGTTGTGTTGTATTGGTGCGTTGTATTTTGCTGTGTTGTTGAAAGAAGGAAAAATGCTTTACTTTCGTCTATATATCATGGCAGGTAAATAGGAAGGCTTATGTAGTGTCTCTGGAGAGGAGTGGTTGCTGAAGCCTCTTATTGTGACAGGACTTGTGTTGACATACTGGAGCCCTGTATACTGGGGTTGTGTATTTAAACTGGGACTGACTGTGTTGTGACATGTACTGCCTCACCATCCCCTCACCATCCCTCACCATCGCTCCCTCACTATCCCATCACCACTTCCACAACATACTCTGCCTCACCCTTTCCCTCACGTCTTCCTTCATCCCTCTCCTCATCCCACCCTCACCCTGCCTCACACTATCGGTCGTACAATCTTGGTCCTGCATCACCCTCCTTCAGACCCTACGTACACTTAGTAATTTTCCTTTATGTTTCCTTGATCCTTTCCCTCCTCCTCATTCTCCTTCATTCTTCCGCTCCAATATTTCTCCACACAGACTTCATCTTCTCTCACATACACACATACACACACACACACACTCTCTCTCTCTCTCTCTCGTCTCTCTCTCTCTCTCTCTCCTCTCTCTCTCTCTCTCTCCTCTCTCTCTCTCTCTCTCTCTCTCTCTCTCTCTCTCTCTCTCTCTCTGCTCTTTCTCCTCTCATTCCCTTACTTCATTCTCCTTCATTTCTTTTTTCTATAAGTCTCCTTTGTCCCTGCTCCACTTCCCTGTTCTTTACGCCCTTCTCGCACTCACTCTCCCTCCCTCTTCTTCCCTCATTCCTTCTTTCTTCGTAAATATTCCTCTTTATCCCCGTTATGAGGAACTTTCCCTGAAGGCAATAAGAATTACCTTAAGTTTTAGAAAATCTCGGGACATATTTTTCCCTGTTACCCGATTTCTTGAGGCAGGAAGGGTTGTAGTGGAGGAGGAGGAGGAGGAGGAGGAGGAGGAGGAGGAGGAGGAGGAGGAGGGAGGAGGAGGAGGAGGAGGAGGAGGAAAGATATGAAGGTGCACTGTTTTCTTATGCCTGAGGAAGGTTTCTATTATTTTTAACTGTAAGAGGAACTGAATAGGCCTAGACATTTTTTTTCGTCCCTTCAGTCTGATTATGAAGTCCAAGAAGCTTGAAAATCGGTGAAAGCTGATGTTTTTTTTTCTCTTCCCTTTGTTGTTTTCCTTTATTTTTTATCCGTGTACTCATGACCAAAACTTACCTTTACCTGTCTCACCTTTACGTCACTAATTAGAGGGAAGCTTATCAGGTACACAAACTACACTTTACTTTTTACCTTCCTTATGTGTTATTTATTATTCTTTTTACTCTTCTCTCACCCGATGCAAAGAACGAGAAGGGAAGACGTTAAGTAATGTTATTTTATATATATGATACTGTGTTGGTGTAATATATCTTGGGTATGATAATGGATGAGGAGCCAGCGGCCTTATGAGTCTTATTCCACTCTTCTGTCTCTTTTTATTCCTCTCCTCTGACTGTCTGTTTCTTAACGTTACCGTCTTAGATGCTCTTGTCTTTTTTTTTTTCTTTTTTTTCTCGCCTATCTCGCTGTTTCCTGTTTCACCTGTTTTGAAAAAGTTTTTTAATTACATTCTTAAAGTTTATGTTTTATTCTCTTTGGTTCTTGCTTTATTTGTCTTATTTTGTATTTGTTATGCAATTGTCTACTTGTTGTTTGCTCTTTTCTCTCTCTCTCTCTCTCTCTCTCTCTCTCTCTCTCTCTCTCTCTCTCTCTTCTCTCTCTCTCTCATCTCTCTCTCTCTCTCTCTCTCATCTCTCTCTCTCTCTCTCTCTCTCTTTTTCACAGAGAGAGAGAGAGAGAGAGAGAGAAGAATTTAATTATGAACGTGCTAGTGCTTCTACATATACATGCAAGTAACAAAATTTCATGTTGTGATGCAAACGCGCACGAATATTTATCCAAGTTTCTGTTCCCAAGCTTTTCCATTTTAACTTTATAAAACGAAGTGAATAAAAACTGCGCGAGGGAGTCAAGTAACGTGTTTCTTGGCGAGGTCAGGCTGAAGGACTTCACTACAGTATACCTTCATGGGCGTAGGAGTCTGTAGGAGTGTTATTATTATTATTATCATTATTATTACTATTATTATTATCCGTGTGTGTTAAACTTTCCATTATGTTCATGTTGTGGATGGTACTTAAGCCGTTTTTTGCCTCGGAGACCTTTGGGTGTTGAGGAATTAATGAAAAAAAGAGAAAAAGAATGAGGGGGAAGGAAGGTGAAGGAGAGAAAGAGTATAGAAGAGACAGGAGGGGGAGGGAAGGAGGTAAGGAAAGATTGGTTTACCCGGGAAAAAGAAAGGGAAAGGAGGTTAAGTAAGAAAGTTTGAATAAGACGGTTAATAAAAGGGACAAAGGTCAGGTCAGGTCAGGTCAGGTCAGGGCGGTGTTAGACAATAGTTAAAGAAAGGGAAAAAATGGAAAAAATAGGGAAATATAAGGAAATATAGTAGAAAGTATAGATCTGAATAGTCTGGGTTTTTTATCTCTCTCTCTTTCTCTCTCTCTCTCTCTCCTCTCTCTCTCTCTCATCTCTCTCTCTCTCTCTCTCTCTCTCTCTCTCTCTCTCTCTCTCTCTCTCTCTCTCTCTCTCTCTCTCTCCTTCTCTCTCATTTATTCTTTCCCGCTTACTTTACCAAACTCGATTAAGCGTGATTTCTTAATGCAATTCCCTTTGTAATGAATCTTCTTGCCTTGGTAACTTTGACTTTCTATGTTTTTTTCCCCCTTACTCGTGGAAATTACGTGAAGCTATTTTTTTTCCATTGTCTCTTTCTTTCCCTCTCTCTTCTTTCTGCTTCCCTTTATTTCCCTCTCTGCTTCTTAGCTTCGTAGTGAATTGGGTAACTGTAGCGAAGGACATGACGGCTATAAGTGTTGGCGTTAGATTCTGAAGCAATGTTGATTCGTGTGTGTGTGTGTGTGTGTGTGTGTGTGTGTGTGTGTGTGTGTGTGCGCGTGTGCGTGTGTGTGTGTGTGTGTGTGTGTGTGTGTGTGTGTGTGTGTGTGTGTGTGTGGTGTGTGTGTGTGTGTATGTGTCGGTGGGATAGAAGAGAAGCCCAGAGAGAGAATGAAGGAATTAATATTTAGATCGGTACTCAACATGCTTTTATATATTCGTGGCTTTTCATCTTGTTTTTAGCGTGTATTTACTTTGAATTAGACTCATGTTCATGCAGGAAAAGCGCATTGACGTTGAAAGCAAATAAATTATTAACTCGAGTAATTAGTTGGTAAACAATAAAGAAAAATAAAATCTCTTACTGGTGCAACAAACTCAACATCATAATTTATGTTGCGATTGAACGACGTACTTAGTTTGGTCAATCAAACTTAATCATTTAAAAATAAACATATGTAAAAATACCATCATCATATTCTGTTGCTTTTAGTGCGAATATATTGAGGCGAACATAGAGCTTAATATTTTCTTTTCATATTAAGCAAATTTCAGCAGCGAGAGCTTACATCTGATTACGTTCTGGTCTCATTCTGTGTTGTAGGTTACGGTGTGATGCCTTGGAACACTGTGTTGTGGGCGGTCCAGCTGGGCGAGGGGAAGGGAAGAGAAGGGAAGGGAAGGGAAGAAAAGGGAAAGGAAGGAAAGGGAAGTAGATGGTAAGGGGAGGGAAGGGAAGGGAACGGTTGGTAAGGAAGGGAAGGGAAGGAGAGAGAAGGGAAGGGAAGAGATGAGAAGAGAAAGGCGATGCAGCAATACTCACTTCAATGTAATCGTTGTGTAGACATTTTTGAGCAGGTGGTGAGGTGGTAGTGTAATTTAATTAGCATGATGAGTACCGGTACGTGGGTGGCCGGGAGTGTTGTCTCAGGTGGGCGGTGTTGCACGTTTTTACTGACTCATTTTCATCCTAATTATGTATTTTAGCTTCGTACGTGTGATGCTTCAGCAGTCTGCTACTTTTTGGGGAGCTATTTTAACTTTATTGAATATATTTAAGAATATAATAGTGTAATAATAGCAATGGCAGTTATGATGATGTTACTACTACTATTACTACTACTATTACTACTACTATTACTACTACTACTACTACTACTACTACTACTACTACTGAAAAGTTTGTCAAACAAGTTGTTCTACGCCCTCACTCACGTCGCTGCCTTCAAGACGCCCCTCGCCCTTCAGCGCGTGACCAGTCAGCGCCCACGTGTTCCACCTCCTTGGTCCTCTGCTGACTACTTAGTTAAGTACCTTGGTTCTTATTATATTTTTTCTCTTCATTGTGCCAGTTATTCTACATTTTTGTGTACTCCCAGTGTTTCTCTGTTTTCTTGTGTGTTTCCTCAACGTGAGCACTATTTCCCTCACGATGTCTAACGACCTCAC
>JAXIVD010009728.1:0-14768 GCA_036785275.1 Cancer borealis
TCTATACACCATATAATTGTGCTAGGGTTAAGGAGAGTGCTTCCCTCTCACCAGCAGCTGCCTTGACCCAGGATCAAACCCGCAACCTTTAGGTCACAAGACAAGTGCTGAACCACAGAGCCACCCGACCCCTGGCACCATAGTATAGTGCCATTGTATAGTATCTCTTCCCTGCCATTTGACATTGTTATTACACACATGAGCTGCCTTCACTATAGTTACATTACAAATACAACAGAATCATTTCATGTCATTGCACATTTTACCGATCATTGCAACAAAATAATCTGCCTGATCTTACATGTATAACTGTATGTAACAGTAATAATCATTTACAAATTCAAGTCCAATAACAAGACATGATATAAAAAAAAAAACGGTGGTGCCATAATTATTTGCATGACACTACACGGACACATAATGAATTCACCTGAAATTCCTTCCTTCCACCAGTACACCAAACCAAGCCAGACCAGGCCAGAGAACAGTCATACAGGGATGATGTATGTGTAGATATTATTATTCAGCCCGTTGTTATGTAAATGTAGACATTAATCAAGTCTGTTTTCATTGCATTTCAAACTGAGTTAAATCTACATTATTATTTCCTACAGAGGACCATCAAATTTCTCCTTCATTCATGCCACACTTAATGAGCTTCACATATACACTAAAATGAGCTTTATATGAGAAAAACTGAGAAGACATGTAGTTCAGAATCTATTTTTTCCTTTAATACCAAAGGATATAAGGTTTATTTACATCCTATGATATACATATACAATGATCAGCCTTGGACCCAAAACTGTGTGAGTGATTTCTGACTGACTACTAGTTACATGATTCATTATTATTATTTATTTATTTACTTTCATGCAACTCACAATAATAATAATGAAATAATGAGGGGGAGACATTCTTTTGCAATGAATAAACTTGATGCAGAAGCCTAATTATTTTGTTCTTATGTCTGAAAATGCAGAGGCGAATGGTGGTCTCCATAATAATAATAATAATAAATAAATAATCAAATATATAAATCTTTGCTTATTAGTGAATAACGTGAATTTCAAGCCATGACTATCTGATAATTAATTGAAAAATACTGTTTGTGGTTACTCAGAATGAATAAAATAATAATTGAATATATAAATTGTGTCTGCTACTGTTAGTAATTGAATGTTATTTCTTGATATTAAGTTAAGGTTAGGTTACTATATATATATATATATATATATATATATATATATATATATATATATATATATATATATATATATATATATATATATAGATAGATATATATATATATATATATATATATATACTTCTGAAAGACTTTTTCCACACACTCTTTAGTAAAATCAGGTGAAACTTGTAATGAATTATATCACATTATAAATACATAATTAATGACAAAACTCCATGAAATAAAATATGTATTATAGTATTTACAGCTGAACGTGTAACACAATTATTATTATTATTATTATACTTCTTAATACAGATAGTTGATGAAGAATAATTAATTCACTGTTAGTAATTTCATACAATAATAATTAATTAATATATTACTTGATTGCAACGTCTATCGTCTCCTCTTTATGTCTCGGCAAGTCACTAATAATTGAAGTTTTTATTATAAGTTGATACAATAATAATAATTAATTAATATATTACTGATCACAATATCTATCATCTCATTATGTCTCAGCAAGTCACTAATATTGGAGTTTTTAATTATTCTTGATCTGTTTTGAGTCTCCCTTTTTTCCCTCTCTCCTTATGAAGCATTAAGGCAACCAAGAATCCTATTAAAAATCCTATCGAGTCCTATTAACAGTCCTATCAAGAATCCTCGACCGACTAAACATCGAAGACAAACACAGCTGAGCAAGGATGACAGATTCTTAACACTCACTCTCTCTCTCTCTCTCTCTCTCTCTCTCTCTCTCTCTCTCTCTCTCTCTCTCTCTCTCTCTCTCTCTCTCTCTCTCTCTCTCTCTCTCTCTCTCTCTCTCTCTCTCTCTCTCTCTCTCTCTCTCTCACTAATTAAGGTGAGAATCATCCTCTCTCTTTCTCTTTTATTCTCCTTAAATACATAATGCTTAAAACTGTCACACGGATTATAACTTTATTTATTATTAGATATACAAAAAATCACAAGCTGCTCCAACTCCTTCCTTCCTTCCTTCCTTCCTCCCACCGACCGAATATACACATACACACACACACACACACATGTACGTACAAATAACACCAACAAACATCACAGGGCTTGGTCATAAAGTACCGCCTAATCACCACTTCTCATCCTCCTCATTCCCTCCAGGTCAGGTCAGGTTAGGTCAACTTTACTAAGTCTAACCAGGACACAAGACTGTTCCTTGCACTCTGAGGCACCACCAACCACACCCTAATCTAACCTAACATAACCACCTCACCTAATCTAACCTAATGCAATCATCAACATAAATTCAGTTGGTCTAGTGTAAACATATCCACCAAGTGATGTAACAGCACTACCATAACCTAATTCAACTTAACTATCTGGGGAGGTGTTTGGGGGTGTATTCTTGGGGGTAGGAAGGTGGTGGTGGTGGTGGTGGTGGTTGAGACTGATGCTATCTCTTTTCAAATACAACTGGCTTGAATTCTCCCACAAGACTCAGTGTTCTGCCCCCCAGTGCTGGTGTTCCGTCCCGTCCAATGTACAGCTGTAACCCAGAAGCTGTGGAGGGAAAGGGCATATGAACATAAAAGTATAATACATGTGTGTGTAGTAGTAACAACAACAACAACAACAACAACAACAACAACAATAATATTAATAATAATAATAATAGGTTTACTTATAAAATATACATGTGAGACTAGGGTATAATTAATTTTAATGTGTGTTTGTATACCTATATTTAGTGTGTACGTGTGTGTATGTATATTAGGGAGGAGATGCGCTTACACTGGCATTGGGGGAAGGGGAGGAGAGGGAAGGAGGGAGGGGGAGTCTATTTAAGGAAGGCCATGAGAACATAAGAATATAAGTAAATAAGGAGAATGGAAAAGGCCACTTGATTATTCAATGTAACCTCAGTCAAACCATTTATATTATTATAATAAATATCTTTTTCATCTGTATTGTTTCCATGTCGGGAGAGAAGGAGGAGGAGGAGGAAAGGAAGGCTAATCTCTTATCAATATTATCTTATCAATAATCTTATATCTAAATACAGAGCAAAGCTATTTCCTGATTTTTTTTCTTGTCATCATCTCTAGTAAAAAATCTGATGAGGTAAAGATGGAAATTAAACTAATGACTACTTAATCTAACTTATAATTCCCAATATTGGAATAACTTTAATAAAATTCAAGCATATCTCATATCCAACATTTCTCACTCTCACTCTCTCTCTCTCTCTCTCTCTCTCCCCATTACTTACTTTCAGCAGAATCGTCGGGTTTTAGAGACTCCATATTAGTATCTTTAAACAGCTTATCAATAATATCATTCGCATCAATTCTCGTCGCATCAACACGCGACTCCTTATTCGCCTCTCCTGCTGTGTTTGTGCTGATGCTTGGTGCCTTATTCCTTTCTGCTGCTTTGCGCTCTAGTGATCCTCCTTCACTCAGCCCTCCAGACCCGGCACTGCTGTTTCTGTTGGTGAGGTAATGAGGAGGAGAAAGTTAGAACACGAACAAATGGTTTTACGGCAAATTTACGCTAGACAAGTTCATATACAGGATAGTTATAGGTAAAAATTGGTTCATTGATAGGCTGCACTGCTGTTCCTGTTGCGTGTGGTAGCAAGGAGGAGAAAGTTAGAACACGAACAAATGGTTTTACACTAGACAAGGAAAGATATAGGATAGTTATAGGTAAAAATGTGTTCATTAATAAGCTAGTATTATGGTTTCAAGCTAGACAAATTCAGATACAGGAAAATTATAGAAGAAAATGCAAGGAGAAAGTAAGAAGATAAACAAATGGTTTTAAGCTAGATAAGTTCACTAATGGGATAATAGTAGTAGTAGTAGTAGTAGTAGTAGTAGTAGTAGTAGAAATAGTAGTAGTAGTAGTAAGAAAAGGTTGGACATTTTGATAGATGAAGAAAACAATAGCTAAGTGTTAGGTGCACAGGAGTTGTCTTGTATAGGTCAACTGGCCTTTTGCAGCCTAATTATTTTCTTATATTCTAATACCTGAGAGAAGTTAGATGGATGGATGGATGGATGAGAGGCTGAAAGGATGACAAGGATGGAGAGAGTACAAGAGTCAAGTATACAGACAGAAAAAAAATCATACACTCTTGCCACGGTTATTCCCTTGAAAGAACTCCAAGAAAAATACGTCAAGAGCAGATAAGATTAAATTACATTGAAAATAAAGCATATGAGATTATATGTATATGTGGAATTACCTTTTATTTTTACGTTGGAAGGTATAGTAATGTTAGGTTTGAATAGACTGTATAAAGTTCGACTGTATTAAGGATATTTCTTGCATTAATTACAAGTTTTTCTATGCTCTTTGTGTGTGTGTGTGTGTGTGTGTGTGTGTGTGTGTGTGTGTGTGTGTGTGTGTGTGTGTGTGTGGAAAGTTTATAAATGTTTAGGTAAATTTTTATTTCATCATTATTATTTTTTGGGTGTTGTTTCATGATAATCTTAATTCCCAGAGAGTCCAAGGGAGAAATACAGATAAATATATTCAACATTATCTTATCTAACTGTAAAATAAAAAGTGTTTGAAATATCTTATCAAACAAAATAATAATAAAAAAAAAAAGAAGCTTCAGTTGACGTAGACAAGAATAAGTGAAATAATATGTATACAATATTAGCTAAATATTCACTGTAGATATTTATTAATTAACTGGATATAACGAGGTAAAGAAAGAGATGAAATTAATTGAATATTGATAGGAAATTAAGGTTTCTTTTCATATCAACCAAAAAAAAAAGCAAAACAAGACAACAAAAAGAAATAAACAGAACAAAATAAAGAAATCAAATAAGATAGAATAAAACACAGAAAATATACAAAGAAATCAAAATAAACTAAAAAAACACATTAATTAAACCCTCCCTAACTGTAAAAACATCTAACCTTGCATTATTAAGTGAGACAGTAGCAGTGGCAGGAGCATGCAAGTTAGGAGCAGTAGCAGTAGTAACATCAGTGGCAGGGGCAGGAACATGCAAGTTAGGAGCAGTAGCAGTAGTAGCAGCATCAGTGCAGGCGTTTAAAGCAACAGAAATAGCATAATGCAGCTCCTCGACTGTTAGCGGGAGTGACATATCCGAGTTATAGTTTGAGTTATAGGTTGAGTTACAGCTCGAATCTTCTCCACTCGATACCGATCCCCCTCGAGTGGTGCTTGTGGATGAGAGGGATGCTAGGGAACGCGTCGAGCCCCCTAGAAGTCTATAAATCTCAGGGGTCCGTAATAGGCTTGTTTTACGGGGACATAAGCTTGATTTACGATTGCATAGGCCTGGTTTAGGGGAGTATAGGCCCGTTTTGGGGGGGCAGATTTCTGGGGGGTTGAAGCACGTTGGACATTCTGGGTTTAGGAGATGAAACCGAGCGGATGGTTTTGCGGGGTTAGTGAGGAGACCCTTGGGGCGCGGGGTGTGTCCAAGGCTGACGGGACGGGGCGATTCCGGGGCCGTGTGTGTGTAGAGGGTGAAGGTGGGTGGCTGGGACGCCGGGTGGATGCAGTCGGGTGACCATACAGTGAAGGTTGGTACTTGTCTGCTAAGCGTATCAACAACAACAACAACAAAAACACAAACAGTAAAAAAATAAAAATAATAAATGTTAAATAAATATATAAATTAGTTAAAAAAAAATTTGAAAAGGGGAAAAATATATAAAATTAATGTCATGCTTTTCAAATTGGTATAAAATAATAGTAAAAAAAATGTTAATGCACAAGCTGGGGGAAGGCTGAATGCAAGAAGGGCACAAGCAAAGGTTTAATAATAATAATAATAATAATAATAAAGGCAAGGAAAAAAATACATTAAATAAATATCATGCTTTTGAAAATTATATAAAAAATAGATCATGCTTTTAAAAATTATATATATATATATATATAAAAAAAAAAAACTAGAATATTAATGTATGCAGAGGTAAGGCTGAATGGAAGAAGGGCACAAGCAAAGATCAAATACAAGGTCACAACACAGACTTGACCTCACCTCATATGACCCGACACTTCTGACTGTGAGTTGATAGAGGCGTAACCAGAAGCGTGTGAGCCGTGGGATGTATTGGATGAATTTCTGGAGTGTCCGGGCACCTCCCCCCCCAAGCACCCCTCAACTCCCTCCTCTCCCTCTCCGAACACTTCTGAAACACACACACACACACACACACACATGATAGTTTTCTTTTATCATTATTATTATTATTATTATTATTATTATTATTATCATGATAATGTAATAAATGTAATAAAATACAGTATAAGAAGAATTTAACTAACTTTCTATAGCCTCAAATCAAGGAAAAATGTATTAAGAGATAAAATCAATAATAAATCACAATAAAAAAAAAATATATATATATATATAAACTAAAAATAAAAAATAATAAAAAACAGTATCTATTATCAGTCTCGGAAGAATTTAATTGAAGTAACTTTCTGTAGCCTTAATAAAAGGGAAAAGATATTAGGAGAGAAAATCAACAATAAATAACACTAAAAACATAAAGAACATATATAAAAGTTTACATAAAAATAAATAAATAAATAAATAAAATTTTTTTTAAATTCAAACCAACATACCGTGAACCTTTTTCTTGAGTGAATCGTATCCAGAAGAGGTGAGTGAAGCCAGTGATCCGGAAGTTGGTCTCCCGGCCGGCTCTTCCTCCCCCGCGGCTTCCACTGACGGCTGGTACCTGGTTCCCCTCAGAGGCTGTCTGTAAGGGTCATGTCGGGTCACCTCCGGAGGTGTATCCAGGTTGAGGGTGAGTGTCAGGAAGAGTGTGGTGCTACTGCGTCTCATTTTTTTGTATAAGGCTGGTGTAGGCCTAAGGATGGAAAGTTAGTGTTGAGTGATTGTATTTTGTGCCTTATAAGAACACTTGACCTGATGGTTGGTTGGATGTATGTACGTTCGCATGCACGCTAAGCAAGTTATAAGCTTTTTTTTCCTCAGCAACAAAGCATTTTTTTGTGCACTAGAGAAATTAGAAGAAAGACAGTATTATGTTTTCTTTGTATATACACAGATGAAGAGAATATGTAAGTGTAACTGTACTATAAAAGTGATGAGTATAGACAGACAGAAATATGTACAAAATTAAGTACGTACAATAAGCTTGCTACTAAATCCACTACATTACAACAATTACAAAACTGAAAGTAATCATTAATTAAATCAAACATTAATATTTATCAATCATTACTGTTGATTCATTAACTGACTACAAGAAAACTACAAGAAAATAGTGTTTGATCTAGATATATAAAAGGCAATGACAAAATACAGCAATTATGTCTCTATATATAAGAAAAAATAAGCAGTTATTCTACACACAGGCATTAGGGAAAAAAATAAATAAAAAAATAAGGCTGTTTCTCTACAAATATATACAAGCCATAAGGAGGAAGATCACGTGTAAATTGTTTTTACATATACATACATACACATACATATATACATACATATACTGTACAAACAAAATCAATGCATATTTACAGCACAGAAATCACAAGAAGAAATAAAGAAGAAAAAAAATAAAGGAAAATTATGAGAAAGAACAAAGATATTAAATGTTTCAATATAAGAAAAAAATAAATAAATAAATAAAAAGATAAAAATAAGGAAATTAGATGATTTAATAAAAAAAAATAAAAACCACAAATAAAACTACTACTACAACAGCTACTACTACTTCATGATCAGATAACTATTATTATTAATCCTTCTCTTATCACACACACACACACACATAAACACACACACACACACACAGTCAGTCAGTCAGTCAGTCACCCTAACCTAACATTTTTTTATTTAATCAGTATTACAAGAAACACAATAGACTCAAGTAGCTAGATTTCCCTACTGATAACACTACCACCACCACCACCACCTCCTCGTATTGTGTTATCTGACAAGGGAACTGCAAGGGGGACTTACTGGGAACTTAATTGTCACCACCTGCAGCGTATGTATGTATGTATATGTGTATGTATATGTGTATGTGTATGTGTGTGTGTGTATGTTACTTCTTACTAAACTGTTTGTCTGTGTCTATTAAAATTTGTGTTATTTAATACTCTCTGTGTGTTAGTTTTGTTACGGGTTAATTATACCTCTCTCTCTCTCTCTCTCTCTTTTCCCGCCCCTTAACTCCTGCAGAAGGCACAGAAGGAGGAGAAAATGAGGGTGAGAAAGGTTAAATTATATTCATCTTTATGTATCTATGTATTCGGAAGGAGGAGGAGGAGGAGGAGGAGGAGGAGGAGGAGGAGGAGGAGGAGGAGGAGGAGGAATGTTTATTATATTATATTTATCTGTATGTATTCTTAAAACCTCTTTCAATATCTGGGTAATTTCTTCCTTCGTTTTGTTGTCTAAATTAATAATATTCAAACTATATATAAATCCTGGTCAAATAGAAAGATGTTTTTTTATTTATATTTTTACGATGAAATTATTTTATTCTACGCCTTAAAACCTCTTCTAGATCTATTAATTATTACATTATTTCTGCTATTTCCTTCATTCTAATCACATAATTCACTCTCCTAATTTAACCTAATATTGATACGGCTTTTAGGCATTTAATCCTATCACCTTATTTATTATTTTTATTTATCCTTTTATTGACCTTTTTTGTACACTTGAAATTACCTTTTCTACCTTACGTCGTCTTAATTCAGCATTAGGTCACCTTTCATACTCTCCTCCTCCTCCTTCTCCTCTCATACTCTCCTTCTCCTCCTCCTCTGTACTTACGCCTTGAAGCAGGGGTCTCCAGATAGTAGCGTCATCTCCACGGTAACCTTCAGCATAGAGTTGTGAAGTCGTGTCTTGGAGTCATAAGCTTCTAAGAGGTAGCGCTGAGACCCGCCTGAACCCGCAAATTCAGCAAGGTTCACGTCAGCGTATCCCAGCTTCTGAAACGCCTTCCCGCCTTTTAACTCCTGCAGAAGGCACAGAAGAAGGAGGAGAAAGTGAGAATAGATTATTTTTATTATATTCATTTGTGCGTATCTATTCATTCAGACTTATTTTTTGAAAGAGAAGATGAAGAAGAAGAAGGAGAGAAAGAATTATTATATTTATCTATTTCTCTGTATCAATTTATTTATCTATTTAGACTTATTATTTTTTGTCTGATGTATGAGAGATAAAGATATATATATATATATATATATATATATATATATATATATATAAATAAATATATATATATATATATATATATATATATATATATATATATATATAAATATATATATATATATATATATATATATATATATATAAAAAAAATATATATATATATATATATATATATATATAAATATAAATATATATATATATATATATATATATATATATATATATATATATATATAGAGAGAGAGAGAGAGAGAGAGGTTCAAACTGACATGTGATCGTTAACAGGCTACAGTTACACACATACACGCACATATATACATACGTACACATGTCCTAAAGGTTTAATTGACATGAGAGAGAGAGAGAGAGAGAGAGAGAGAGAGAGAGAGAGAGAGAGAGAGAGAGAGAGAGAGAGAGAGAGAGAGAGGGGGCCGAGTCGTAACCATTAAGCTACAGCTCTCTCTCTCTCTCTCTCTCTCTCTCTCTCTCTCTCTCTCTCTCTCTCTCTCTCTCTCTCTCTCTCTCTCTCTCTCTCTCTCTCAGGGCGCATCAGAACTCACCTGCCTGACGGAGACGCGACACATACACGAGTCTAGTTCCCCTGTAGAGGCATTGGCAGTCATTTTACAGGTGAAGGTGAAACGACTATCCCATCTTACTGCATGTTCCGCTACCATCAACCTGAAAGAAAGATATACACTATTAATAGAGATACACACACAACACACACACACACACACACACACACACACACACACACACACACACAAGGGCGTTTCTAGCACTTGAAAAGTAGGGGGGCCACTTAGGGGCCAAGGTTAATGAGAGGGGGCAAACTTAAGTTACGTGTACGAACCTCTTTTTTTCTCTCTCTCTCTCTCTCTCTCTCTCTCCCTCTCTCTCTCTCTCTCTCTCTCTCTCTCTCTCTCTCTCTCTCTCTCTCTCTCTCTCTCTTCTCTCTCTCTCTCTCTCTCTCTCTCTCTCTCTTGGGTATTTTTCGTGTATTTTGTTTCTTTCATAAGCGACCCATAAAAGTGGGAAGGTCAACCCATGGGCCAGCTTAAAATCTCGGGGGCCTTTGTCCCCTCTGGTTCCCCCCTTAGAAACGCCCCTGATGATTAAATAGTGTCACTGTGAAATGTCATGCAGACACTATCATGTGTACTTATGTATGTGTGTGTGTGTGTGTGTGTGTGTGTGTGTGTGTGTGTGTGTGTGTGTGTGTGTGTGTGTGTGTGTGTGTGTGTGTGTAACAGTTGTTCTCCGACACACAATGTTACTTGGGAAGGTAACATAACGTAATGCCATACTGTTACTTGGTGCAAGGTGGGGATGCTATTCTTCTCTCCTGGTAAGTTGAGGGAACGTAAGGAAAAATATATAGAGAGTAATTGGTGAAGATTTAAAAAAAAAAAAAATAATGAAGTGTCAACATCAGAATCCATGAATTTAAAAGAAAAATCGCGCGACCCCAAGTGTGGCTCTTTATAAGTCACTCTGCGCGCGTTGAGAGAAATGAGTCAAGATAATTAAAGAACCATTAGGAATTCAAACCCTCCGATGAAGTGTCAAAATTCAACGATCAATGAATTTAAAGGGAAATCGCGCAAAACCCAAGTGTGTCTTTAAACGTCACTCAGAGTCCGTGAGAAGAATGACTCAGGCGCGGCAGCAAGAGTGAGGGAAGGCGGGAAAAAACATCGTACTGCACTGACGGAGCGATACAGGAGAGAGGACTTGTGTGTGGCCGATGACACTGTATTATTTTCCTGCTCAATCTAAGCATTCATTTGTTTTCTTGCATGAGTAATAGTGATGATGAAAATACACACACACACACACAGACATCCCCCCCCCCCCCACACACACACAAACACAAACATAAACACACACACACATTTACACGCAAGTAAGTACACATTGTCACCTTGAAGCATTACACAACTGGTTGTGTGTGTGTGTGTGTGTGTGTGTGTGTGTGTGTGTGTGTGTGTGTGTGTGTGTGTGTGTGTGTGTGTGTGTGTGTCGACCAGGTGGTTTGAAAGGGTTAAGTGAGGTTGATTGTAAGGTATGTGGAAGTGTCCTGCCTTCCCTTCCCTCCCTCTCTTCCTCCTTCCTTCCCTTCTTCCATCTCTTTCTCATTCCCTTCCTCCCTCCCTTCATTCCTTCCTTCCTCTTTCCTTTACTCCATTTCTTTCTCCTTCCTTCCTTCCCTTTCTTCCCTCTCTCGACCATCCCTCCTCCTCCTCCTCTTCCTCATTTTTCTCAACAAATATCATCACCACCACAACCTCATGAAACTAATGAGTAGGAAGATAAAATTGGCCAATAATGAAAAAATAATGTTAAATTCCATTGGTTAAAAAGGATGAAAAATGGCTCATTGAAAAATCATTGAATTTACAATAAAATAAATTGATTCCCTCTCTCCTGTAAAATATTTTCCTTAACCTAACCTCTTCCCTCACCTTCCCTCCCTCGTTGACACTCATTTAGACACTAAAACACTTACTCAAACTACCAATATCCTGCCCCTAAAACTCCCTCTCCTCCCCCCCCTCTTCCACCCTCTATCTCTTTCCAGGAGGAGGAGGAGGAGGAGGAGGAGGAGAAGGAGGAGGAGAGGAGGAGGAGGAGGAGGAGGAGGAGGAGGAGGAGGAGGAGGAGGAGGAGGAGGAGGAGGAGGGGGAGTTGTAAATACAGTGAAATAATTCTACATAGTTATATTAGTGATGGCAATTGGTGGTGATGGTGGTGGTGGTGGTAATAAATATTATGAAAATTGTATAGTATTGGTAGTGATGACATTCAGGTGGTGATGACATCCTAGTGGTGATGATTGGTGATGACTAGTGATGATAGAACTGTTGGTATATAGTAAGTAGTAGTAGTAGTAGTAGTAGTAGTAGTAGTAGTAGTAGTAGTAGTAGTAGTAGTGGTGGTGGTGATAACTGGTGGTGAAGGACATATGCACCTACACCCCTTCAATGGTGCATCCGGGCAACAAGACCCCCTCCTCCCCCCCTCACCACTACCACCACCACCACTACCCTGTCTACCACTACCAGACTTCCTCCCTCCCTTCCCTCCTCCCCCACCACCTGCTCTCTCTCTCTCTCTCTCTCTCTTCTCTCTCTCTCTCTCCCTGATTAGCATTTCACCACAATCTACCACAATTATTCAGCTGTATCAACCACAATCGTTACCCGCCCCTTACCACACACACACACAACACACACACACACACACACACCACACACACACACACACACACACAGTTATTATTCAAGGTGAGAATAATTTGCGGTTATTTTAGGTATTTTTTTTTATGTATGTTGGTGGTGGAATTTCTCTCTCTCTCTCTCTCTCTCTCTCTCTCTCTCTCTCTCTCTCTCTCTCTCTCTCTCTCTCTCTCTCTCTCTCTCATACATATACACATACAAATGACAAACAGAGAGAGAGAGAGAGAGAGAGAGAGAGAGAGAGAGAGAGAGAGAGAGAGAGAGAGAGAGAGAGAGAGAGAGATGGTGTTGCTGTGGCCAGATTCAGTGGCGGTCATAGAGTTATCTTTCTCTCACTCTATCAAGTTTAGATCCGGGTGCTCTCTCTCTCTCTCTCCCTCTCTCTCTCTCTCTCTCTCTCTCTCTCTCTCTCTGTTCATCTCATTCTTCTGTTTTTATCATATGTCTCCTCCTCTTCTTCCTCCTCCTCCTCCTCCTCCTCCTCCTATCTCCTCTCTTCTTCCCCATTCGAGCAAACATTTTCATCTTAAAATAACAAGGATATTTCAGACCAACGGTTCCCTTCCTTCACACTACACACTAACACACAACATACACCATAGTACCATACACCATGCATTACACTACCACCACACGTACCACATACAACCACACACACACCATACATAACCAGCACCAGAACTGTTCATCCTGCCCAAGTTAACATATGCCTCTCCTGCCTGGTCTTCATGTTTCACAGTCACCTAACTCGGTCGCCTTGAAAAGATACAGAAAAGAGTCGTCAAGATAATCCTTAGTGACTCCTACACCACCTATGACGCCGCCCTCGCCGCCCTGCACCTCACCACGCCCCACCACCTACCTTATTATTGCTTAACAACCCTCACCACCGCGACCTGTTGCCCCCTACGCACCGCCCCCCCCCACCTCACGACTAGCCCTAAGCAACTGTAGCAAGCTCGTCCCCATCCCAGCTCGCACCGAGCAGTACACATGAAGCACCGTTCCTACTCCAGTCAGCCTGATCAATAGTTACTAAAACTTCTGATGGTTAATCATTCAAGTCACTTTGAATACGTGTTTGTCTTATTTAATTATTATTTTCCTTGGCTTATCAGTGTAGCCATGTTTTTATTAACATAATTATTATTACTTTTTTTTTAGTTTTTTTATCATGATTTTCCTTCAGGCTTGGTTTCTCTTTTACTGTTCTTACGCTGCTTTTTAAATTTCGCTTTTAATGGATATTTTCAGTCTTTGGCTGCCTGTACAAATAAACCGTTAATTACTATTATTATTATTATTATTACACACACACACACACACACACACACACACACACAATACCAAACACACAAACACAACCACACACCACCACATACCATCAAAGCATCCCTTTCAAGAGACAAAACAAACAAATGAATAACTCAATAAATAAATAAAAATAAAAATAATGAATATACCACTTATTATAGGCCGACCCTGAACAAATAAACCAATTTGAGCTCTAAATATTATTCAAAAACTTTAATTATTTCCATTTATAAATTAAATTTTAAGTTCATTCAATTAATCTATTTAAATTTTCATATTATTATCATTACTATTTATGTAATTTATTTTATTCATTCTTCTTCTTCTTCTTCTTCCTCCTCCTCCTCCTCCTCCTCCTCCTCCTCCTCCTCCCTCCAATGTATAACTCTTTAACCTTCCCCCCACCCACCCCCACACCATGACCTACTTCCCTACATGGGGTGGGGAGGGGGGGAGGGAGGGAGGGAAGAGAGGGGAGGGAGGAGAAGGAATGTAGGTAAAGAGGGAGGAATATAGGGAGGGAAGGAGGGAGGAAAGGAGGGAAAGATGGAGAGAAAAATAGAGAAATTCAAATATAACAAAGAGAAGAAGAGGAGGGAAAGAGGAAGAGAAAGAAGAGAGAATGAGAAGAGAAGAGGAAGGAAGAGGAAGAGGAAGAGAAAGAAGAAGAAGAAGAAGTAGAAGAGAATGAGAAGAGAAAGAGGAAGAGGAAAAGGAAGAAGAAAAAACAGGTCTAGAAATTAAATATTTATGATAATCAAATATTTCTAGAAAGAAGGAGAAGGAGGAGGAGGAGGAAGAGGAGGAGGAGGAGGGAGGAGGAGGAGGAGGAAGAAG
>JAXIVD010009729.1:2500-5000 GCA_036785275.1 Cancer borealis
AACAAATAAATAAATAAATAAAAAATAATAATAAATAAATAAAATTAGGAGAACATAGCAAACAAAAAAGTATGCATTTTATTTTCATCTCGGTCCCGTTCAGCCTTTTCTTCAATGACGTCACTGGCTTGTAAGTGACATCAGTAAGTAAGTAAGTGAGAGTTGTTTTAGAAGCGGGATCCTGACTTCATAATATCAGTACGGTAGTAGAACACCTTAGAGATTAAGTTAGTGATTCTTATATTCCGCGACTGTTACTACTCGAAGCGCAAAAACCGAGACAGTACAATATGAATTAACATTTTGTAGACGAGAAATTGTGAAAAGAAATAATAATGATAATAGAAATTTAAGAATGAAGAATGAATAGTAATAAATAAAAAACTGAATATTTATAATGAAAAAAATGGAAAAAAATAATGAAATGCAAAGGAAAAAAAAAGTAATAGCAATAACGTAGGAAGTAATAGTAGTAATAGTAATGAAAGAAGTAGTAATTGTACACTCGGCTCAAACATTTTGGAAATCTATCTACACTCAGATGATGAATAAAATAAAATAAAAAATAAATGGAAAAAAGAAAACGTAATGTAGTTTTAATCCTGGACTACAACAGACTGTACATCTATATACACCCGCCCCCCCCCACCCCCCTCATCCCCTTCCCCCCGTCCCCCCCACCTTATAAATACTTCATAGCAATATATATATGTATATCAGGAATGTGAACCCTTTGCTTAAGTGGACGAAAGGTGATCCAACGCTCTAAAAAAGGATCGAGCAGGTACCATAGAATCCCTGTAGACAATCCCCTGGGGAGGCCGCGCCCTGAACCCTTTTGAACTTGGGATCGAACACCTTATAAAGAGATGCGAAGAGGATTTGAACCCATGAAACTATATGTACTTGGATTCGAAGATAACTCAAAAGGTTCGAAATGATTTGAAGTTGTACATGTAATGAAATTTTTAATCTAATACTGTAAAAAAAAAATAGATGATGATGATTATGTCCAATTATTGTTATTATTATTATTTCGGAAAATTTCGTGTTTATCTCTAAATCTAACTAAATTTGATGTGCGTTTTTTTTAAAGGGATCAATTTACGTTCATGGTCATCTCTGTACGTACACGAGACTATCATATTTTCCTGAATGTGTACATGTTTGGTCTTATGTACACATGTAACTTTACACACGGGCAATGTGTACACGAGTTACCACCTACAATACTTCTACTGTGTACATATGTGTGTGTATGTGTATGTGTGTGTGTGTTGGTTTGAGTGTATGTGTGTATGTGTATCCAAATCTACGTACGTACATGACTACACCGTACATACATTACATACATACATACATTACCGTGTGGGAAAACTACCGTGTACGTGTTTGTTTTTCCCTTTCTGTTTGTTTCTGTTTTTTTTTTCCCCTGTTTGTTTTCCTCCGGGGTAGACAGGGCGCGGTCTTGATCCATCGGTGTTTGGAATCCACTAAAACAAAACATGACTGCCAAGGTAATTACAAAACTGACCCTGTATTAAATTAGGGACAGGTAGCAGTGTAGGCCCTCCCTCCCTCCCCCTCCCTCCCTCCCTCCCTCCCCCTCCTGTTTTTTTTTCTTCCCATTTTTACACTGACATTTATGGACGACATTTACTGAATAAGATTAATAATAATATAATTTTTTTCTCCTCCTCCTCCTCCTCCTCCTCTTTCTCCTTCTTCTTCTTCTTCTTTATCTTCTTATTCTCTTTTTTTTTCTTATTCTTCCATCTTGCGTTTTCGCCTTCTTCACCCACACGTGTTTTGACAAAAATATCTCCTCTTTTTCTTCTTCTTCTTCTTCTTCTTCCTCTTCTTCATTTTTGTTTTTTGTTCCTTCCTTCCTTCCTTCCTTCCTTCCTTCCTTTCTTCCTTCCTTTCTTTCTCCTTCAAATCCACGCCAAAAAACAAACAAAAAACAAAGAAAAAGAATTTCACTAATATAAAAAAAAAATAGATGAATCACACAAATACACAGACATTGAAAAAAAAAATCGAATAAAAATATAAGAAAACAAACGAAAAAAAAATAAAAACGCAGGAAAATTCTCTTGTGACATCAGACTTATGACATCACAGAGAAGAATCGCGATATGATGTCAGCTTCTTTGGTTGTTTTGCTTATTGTTGTTGTTTGTTGTTTGCTTGATGGTGGTAGTAGTGGTAGTGGTGGTGGTGGTGGTGGTTGTTGGGGGGTCACGTTAGGTTAGGTTAGGTTACCACGCCAAGATTTCCGAACTTTGGTGGTCACTGAAGCCGCCAGAGCCTGTCAGGAGGAGAAAAAAAGGGATCTAATGGAGGTCATTTTCACTGTCTGGTTATCAGGTGACCCGAAGCACTAGCAAGGGTGTGCCGTGGGTCAATGTGTGTGTGTGTGTGTGTGTGTGTGTGTGTGTGTGTGTGTGTGTGTGTGTGTGTGTGTGTGTGTGTGTGTGTGTGTGTGTGTGTGTGTGTG
>JAXIVD010009729.1:7500-14767 GCA_036785275.1 Cancer borealis
AGAGAATGAAAAGAGAGGAAAATGAGGGGAAATTAGAGTGGGTTTTCATTAGCTGACCTCCCCTTAGGTAACGTGGGGACGAGGTCAGGTGAGGTCAAGCGTGGGTCACGTGGTCAAGAAGGGGGAAAAGGGGAAACAATTAAGGGAAATATTGACATACCGGAACAACTATATATACGAGAGAGCGAGAGAGAGAGAGAGAGAGAGAGAGAGAGAGAGAGAGAGAGAGAGAGAGAGAGAGAGAGAGAGAGAGAGAGAGAGAGAGAACGATATACAAATAAATAAAATGAATGTAACTGGAGATATAAAATGACAACTAATGTAAAATCATTGTCTGCGGCAGGATGAGGAAGAAGAAGGAGAGGAGGAGGAGGAGGAGGAGGAGGAGGAGGAGGAGGAGGAGGAGGAGGAGGAGGAGGAGGAGAAGGAGGAGGAGGAGGAGGAGGAGGAGGAGAAGGAGGAGGAGGAGGAGGAGAAGGAGGAGGAGGAGGAGGAGGAGGAGTAGGAGGAGGAGGAGGGTGTGACGGGCAGTGGGTTAGCTGAGGTCGGGTTACGTTAGCGTCTTGTGACGAGGAACCGCAATGACGTCACGACCTCTTCTCCTGCTCTGCTACGCCCACACCTGAGCCGCCACACCCACGTCCAGGTGTGGCAGGAGGTGTGTGCAGGTGTGTGCAGGTGTGTACAGGTGTGGGGAAGGTGTGTGCGGGTGTGGGGAGGGTGTGTGCAGGTGTTTGGTAGGTGTGTGAAGGTGTGTGCGGGTGTGTGCAGGTGTGGGCAAGGTGTAGGATGATATAAAGTGTATGATAGTGAGTGGTTATAAGGTAGGGTAGATCATCTCTGTATTTTTGCCATATGGGACCAGCATCAGCCAGTAAAGTTAAATAATGGTTATTTCAGTAATGTTATTAGGCAAGCAAGGGTGAAAAACAGTTTGATATTATAGTAATCAGGAAAATAAGGCCAGATTCGTGTTCAGCATGACCGAAAACCTCATTGTACTAATTTTCATGATATTCGGAGGTGTGGAAATTTGCATGAAATTTTGAGATAAATCACATATTTTGAAATAACTCGAAATATATGGGGTTTACGTAAAAAAAACTTACATAATGTAAAAGAAAGAACAGGAGACATTTGTTATTGAAAAGATGATGACAATATCTGATAGACAGTATCAAATTTCATAACTTTACTACTTCTGTACAATTTTCCTGTAGGACTAATATTTACGTAGTTAAATGGAAAAACTTTTTTCGACCTCAATTCTGGTGGAATTTACGGAGCACAAAATAACCAATGTTTTTCACCAGTTGATTTCTTGGCAGAAATCGTTATTTTGAATAACTCGAAAAAGGAATACGAGAAAAAAATACGATTCATATACTCAAATCACTTCATAATTGTAAATATATAAGGTAATTATTTTTCTCTATCTAATTGACCGATAACTTTCCTTCCCTTTTACAAATTAGAGAGAAAGAAAGAAAAGAAAAAAAAGAGAGTACGTACAGTTGGGGTTAGTGGTGATGATGTTGGGGAAGTATTGTTAAAGGGGAAGCTTGCGGTGGGGGTAATGGGGGGAGTTGTAGGGGGTTGTGGTTGGGGGGAGTGAGAAGCAGGTAGACCTACTCACCTGGGATAATCTTACCCCTTCCCTCCCTTCCCTTCCCTTCCCTTACCCCTTCCCTCCCTTCCCTTACCTGCTCCGTTAAGCTCCAGCTGTTTTTCTTTCCCATTATTATTATTATTATTATTATTATTATTATTATTGAAGTTGTATTATCCTTATTGTTTTAAAATGAAAAAAAAATAATACTGCTTAAAATCATAAAAAAACTATGATACTTGGATTCATAGTTTTTCCTTGTTCACTATAAATATCCACTATAACCTTATCCACACACTATACCACCACCACCACCACCACCACCACCACCACCACCACCACCACTACCACCACCACCACCACCACCACCTACACCCCTACAGAGCACAGCGTCGCCTCTAGTTTCAGTGACTGGTTGTAACTTCATCCCCTTAGCCTCGCCTCCTTCAAATACACACAAACACACACACACATACACACACCTTGGACGCCTACACACACACACACACACACACACACACACACACACACACACACACACACACACACACACACACACACACACACACACACACACACACACACACACAACACACACACACAGGTAACAATAGGTGAGAAATATATAGATGAAAAAAATATAAAATCATACATACATATATATAAAACACCTGAAAAACAGACTACAACACCTGTCAAAATTTTTTACAGGTGTGTGTAAACGAGATAGGCGTGGCTGAAGGGACACCTGTACTTCCCCTTCCCCTTCCCCCTTCCCTTATCTTTTCCTTATCAAGCCATTCTTTCCCGCACACGAAATGGGGAAATAATATGGTCGCTACATCGGCCTTTGATCCTGAATCTATATATTTCGTTGTGAAAGAGGAAGTAAGTGTGTTTGTTTACTTTTTGATGACTTCAGGTGGTGTGGGCGGGGAGGGCGCCACACCTGTCCCCGTGAGCAGGTGTGGGAGGGATGGGAAGGGAGGAAGGGAAGGAGGGAGGGAGGGAGGGAGGGAGGGAGGGCTGGATGGAGGAGGGATGGAGGAAGGGATGAAAGAGGGGTAAGGATGGAAGGAGGAAGGGATGGATGAAGGGAGGGATGAAGGGAGGGAGGGAAGGATGGATGGAAGGATGGATGGATGGAGAGAAGGATGGAGGGATGGAGGTATTCTCAGTCAATTGAATACACCAAAAACTCCTTCAAATTTTGGTTTTTGATTGAAAATGTTAAAGAAAATGGTAATAATATTTGTTTCTTTATCTCTTTGATTAATCCTTTTTCCTCTTTATTTTTTGTTCTCAAGAGTTATCTATGAAATTTTTTTTATATACATCTATATACGGTACTCTATCATAATTTTTGTTTGTTTGTTACTCTCTCTCTCTCTCTCTCTCTCTCTCTCTCTCTCTCTCTCTCTCTCTCTCTCTCTCTCTCTCTCTCTCTCTCTCTCTCTCTTGTTCGAGCAATCAATGAAGGTCACATTTGAGTGATTCTAAGAACGAAAAGAAAGAAAAGGAGAGAGAGAGCGAAAGAGAGAGAGAGAGAGAGAGAGAGAGAGAGAGAGAGAGAGAGAGAGAGAGAGAGAGAGAGAGAGAGAGAGAGAGAGAGAGAGAGAGAGAGTCAGTGTGGCATAGCGTGTTGTGGCGTCTGTCATTACACGAGTAATTATTTTTGTGCCAAACGTAATACTAAGGAAAAGGCAAGAAGCATACGTGTGTGTGTGTGTGTGTGTGTGTGTGTGTGTGTGTGTGTGTGTGTGTGTGTGTGTGTGTGTGTGTGTGTGTGTGTGTGTGGAATAGATGAATGAAATCTTTAGGGATAGATGAATGAAATCTTTAGGGAAACCTGTTATTATAATATTTTTTCAGGTGTGTCTATTTACCTATCCACCTGTGTGTGTGTGTGTGTCGTGTGTGTGTGTGTGTGGTGTGTGTGTGTGGTGTGTGTGTGTGTGTGTGTGGTGTGTGTGTTGTGTGTGGTGTGTGTGCGTGTAGGGTGTTACACGGAGGGGGCGGGATCACCTGTCCAGGCCTGTCACTCACTCCCTCACGCTCTCCTCTTGTCACTAATGTCCCTCACCACCACCACCCACCACCACCACCACCACCACCCACCACCACCACTACGACCACTAACTTCACCTTACCACCCTAAGTCCGTTTTCTTACAGGTGGTGGTGGTGGTGGTGGTGGTGGTGGTGGTGGTGGTGGTGGTGGTGGTGGTGGTTGGTGGTGGTGGTGGTGTAAAGTTGAAGTCTCTCTTCACCATCAAACCTCATCGTCTTTCCATTCTAGGGTTGATTGATGCATAAAACTGTAGTGGTCTCTTTTTTTTTCTCTCTCTCTCTCTCTCTTCTCTCTCTCTCTCATCCTTCTCTCTCTCTCTCCTCTCTCTCTTCCTCTCTCTCTCTCTCTCTCCTCTCTCTCTCTCTCTCTCTGCGGTAGTGACAGATTTTTCTGTTGTTTTTTATTGGTGGGATAGTAGTAGTAGTAGTAGTAGTTGTAGTAGTAAGTATAGTAGTAGTAGTTAGTAGTAGTTAGTGATAGTAGTGGTAGTAGTAATAGTAGTGGTAGTAGGTATTAGTAGTAGTAGTAGTAGTAAGTAGTAGTAGTAGTAGTAGTGTAGTAGTAGTAGTAGAGTTTGGAAATTTAAAAAAATTAAAAGAAACTATATTACATCGTACGTAGTATTGACAAGTGAAAACAAAGAAGAAAAAGAGGAAGACAAATATGCGTAATTCAAAAAGAAAATGAGATGCGTAAAAAAATAGAAGGAAAAACAGGAAAGCAGAAGGAAAAAATGAGGGAAAAAAGTAGGGAAAAAAAGAAAAAAAAAAAAAAGATAAAAGCAATGGAAGGAGAAAGCTAAGAGGAGAAAAAAAACGGTAAAAACAGATAAAAAAAAAAAAGAGGATAATGATGATGATAAACCGAATAAAAATAAGACAAAAAAAACAAAAAAACACAAAACAAAACAAAAACAAGTGAAGGATGACAAGCGCAATGAAGTAAAGAGAAAAAAAAAAAAAAAAAAAACGGAAAAAAAAAAACGGATGATAAGTATAAAAAAAAAAGGAATAACGAGAATGAACAACAGAAACAAAAAATAGAAAAAAAAATAAAAAGATTCGGAATCCACAAATAGAGGCTTCGATTCCACATAATTGGCATCGACGGAAGGCAAACAAGGAATCCAACTCTATATCCCACTCATTACCTTCCCTCCTTTAGGTATTTATAGTGCTTTGGGTCAGCTTCAAAATGACCGGGTATGGTGACACTAATGACAAGGAGGAAGGATTCTGGTGACGATGATGGTGTCAATGATAGTGATGCTAGAGGAGGAGGAGGAGGAGGAGGAGGAGGAGGAGGAGGAGGAGGAGGAGGAGGAAGAAGAAGAGAAAGTTAACTCATTCTTTGCCACTGAAGTATAGGACACAAGCGATGAGTTAGCAGGAAGAGGAGAAGGAGGAGGAGGACGAGGAGGAGGAGGAGGAGGAGGAGGAGGAGTAATGTGAGTAGATTATGAGGTGTTTGTGGAGAGCATGTAGGAGAGGAAGGAGGAAAACAATGTCGAAGAAGAAGAAGAAGAAGAAGAAGAAGAAGAAGAAGAAGAAGAAGAAGAGGAAGAAGAAGAAGAAGAAGAAGAAGAAGAAGAAGAAGAAGAAGACGAAGAAGAAGAAGACGAAGAAGAAGAAGAAGAAGAAGAAGAAGAAGAAGAAGATAGCAGATAAAACAAAAATACAACTTTTAACACCACAAAAACTAAAACAAAGTGAGGGGACAGAGAGGGAAAGTTACTACTATACAAGGCGAAATAAGGGTTGCATAGAGTCAAAAGCACCAGGAATACACACACTTAAGGGGGCACTTAGACAAACATCGAGGCGTTCACAGGAGCATAAAAAACGAGTCAATAGAGAATCTTACATAGGAAGGAAAAAAAATAAGATAATTGAAGAACTTAGCGACTGTTTTGAATCCTAAGGTATAAGGGGAGTGACTAGGACCTTAAGGGGTACTAGGGGATACATTAGGGTATAGGGGGGACTAGGGTATAAGGGTATAAGGGTACAAGGGGATAAGGTGTCGTAATCTGAAGGGGCGAGTTTGGTTTAGTCGTGATTCTTGTTTCTGAAGCTTCGTGTTTTTGCTCCTATGTGGAATTCGTCTCATAATTGCTTTTGGCGTCGGCTCAGGTGTGTTCGTGCTAGGTGAGGTAAGGGGTAAGGGATAAGGGCTAAGGGGTAAGGGGTGAAGGGGTGAAGGGGTGAAGAGGTAACCTGCGTGTGTTATATATTTTCCAGACGCGAGTGAAATTTTTTTGTGTGGTAAGGGACATTTCTGGACATTTTTTCATGTTACTTTATTTTCTCTATTTCTCTCTTTCTCTCTCTATTAAAGAAAGTAGAGTTAGCACAGTGTCCCTTCCAGTATGTAATTGTCCCCCCTGGCAATGCTCACCCACCCGCCACCCTCACCACCCTTAGGCAAATCACCTTCTACCTTCCTCCTCCTCCTCCTCCTCCTCCTCCTCCTCCTCCTTGTTCTGTGGTTGCGGAGACACTATCATCATGAATTCCCTTCCTTCAAATCGGTGCATGGGAGGTGATCAAGGCTACTCCCATGGTGACCTCTTCCTCCTCCTCCTCCTCCTTTTCCTCCTCCTCCTCCTCCTCCTCCTCCTCCTTCTCCTCCTCTTCTTTCTTCTCATACTTCTCCATTTCTCACTTTTTTATCTTTACTTGTAGATAGTAATAGCTAATCACTTGGAGGAGAAGGAGGAGGATGAGAAGGAGGAGGAAGAGGAGGAGGAGGAGGAGGAGGAGGAGGAAGAAGAAGAAAAAGAGAAAGAGAAGATGGATAAAACAACAAATAACAAAAATAACATCAAGGAACAGAAGCACAAGACAAAAATTTCGGTAGCAGAGGAGGCGGAGGAGGAGGAGGAGGAGGAGGAGGAGGAGGAGGAGGAGGAGGAGGCAGGTAACAGAGCCCACACTCCCAGTTCGAACAGCGACTACCCAACTAGCCAGCAGTCAGGTTATAAAAAGGGTAGGAAGGCCTGAGATGATGGCGGAGCGCACGCAACCCACGCACACACACACACACGCACACACACACACACACACACACACACACACACACACACACACACACACACACACACACACACACACACACACAGTAGATTGCAGCCTCCGCATTTCCCTAGTAAATCGACAGGTACAAATACTACCACCATCACCACCACGACCACGACCTCCAGGAATGAGAAGAGGAGGAGGAGGAGGAAGAGGAGGAGGAGGAGGAGGAGGAGGAGGAGGAGGTATAGAAGACAAGAATAAAGATGTAAAGTAGTAGTAGAATAACGAAACAATGAGGAAGAATGAAGAGAAAGAGAGATAGATAACTTCTTTTCGTAGTTTTAATTTGGTTAGGTTAGGTTAGGTTAGTTTTCCCTTCCTTCACTTCCTTCATTTCTTCATTCACTGTTCAGACTGGCAGTTCATTACGGTTATTTCATGTTATTCATATTTCTTACCGAGGCCGTATCTCTTTCTGTCTGTCTGTCTGTCTGTTTGTCTTTCTCTCTTTTCCGTCCTTCCGTCCATCAAAACTGTCTGTCTGTTCCACACATCATTCTTACCGTAC
>JAXIVD010009730.1:0-5000 GCA_036785275.1 Cancer borealis
TATATATATATATATATATATATATATATATATATATATATATATATATATATATATATATATATATATATATATATATATATATATATATATATATATATATGGAATCCAGCCAATCATCAGGCTGTTACATGAGTGATGATGGTGTATTGGGAAGCAAGCTCGCCTAACAACCGTGAGAACCCGAGTTTAATTCCTGGGTCATTCACGATATCCGTGAGTGAGATATCATAACCGTAGTCTGTTCGCACCTAAAGTCCCTGTCCAACCGACGCCCGGTGAAGGCCGAATCACGCCGAGCTGGGTTAGTACGATACGCCCACGGAAAATTCGGCATTTGTCGGTAGCTACCGTGCACACATCGTGCTACACTGGCACACAACGGGTAGAGGCCAAAAAAGTTATTGTCGACAATAACTTTTTCCGTGACCTGCCCGGTAAAATGATAACGGTTTTTAACCGTGGTTACACCGTACTAAGTGCGTCGTCCTCATGTCTCTGCCGGGCAAGCACTGTGCACGTACTGGCTTTTTTCCGGGCGCCTATCTGCTTTTATCGGGTCAAGTTTTCACCCCGGTACACTAGGATACGGTAACATTCACACATAACGGTTCTTGATTTATTCGTCCATGTTATTCAGTAATATCTATCTGTAAGCCTTCAAAATTTGTTAGATCGACAAATACGGTTGTGGGAACGGAAAAAATAGTTGACGTCATGGACTAGAAACCCGTGTGTACTATTACCAGTCAGGTCTCAGAGTTCATCACAATTTTCACCACCTTCACCACGCATTCCATCACTGTGCTACCTTACATATAACGTTGTTATACGCATCTTAACTGTTGCTATTATTACTTTTCCGGAGGAATAATTCACATATATTTTATTTGAACGGTGAGAAGGCGGTGGTCTATTGGCTAGCAGTCGGACATACCAGCTCAGGATCCCGAGTTCAAGCCCCGGCACGTGCTGGCCACTTTTCTTTGCTAATACCGCCGAGTGGCCTAAGATTACCCACATGCTGCCATAACACTATCCTCGACGGGAATGCAAAGCTATATGATTGAGGAGCTTTCGCTGGCAGCATGAGCGTCTCTATATGAAAGGAGGCGTTGCTAAAAAAAAAATCTAACCCGCGTTATTAACAGGTGGAGGCCAACCATCTAAGGCCTCCATTAAGCCTACCGGCGCCACGGGTTACACACATTTGCCTCCATGCTTTCATTGGTCAATGACCATGAATTAAATAAAACAAATATGTCAATAGGAAATTATAACATTATTTCCTTGATAAAATCACAGATTACCGACATCACTTCCTCGGGAACAAGAGTGGCTAGCGTGAGAGGATCTCATTAAAAAAATATTGGTCTTGTTTACTATAATGGCATTCATAAATTCATGATATCATCATATTGTTTTGTTATTATGCTATAATAAACCTTAGCATTATCCTCCCTGATTTCAGTCTGCAGTTAGATGGAGAAAGTGTCGCGGCAGAAGACAGATATTCCTCTGTTTCAAGAGTATTAAGTGGTTTTACACACACACTGTTCCAAAAGCGTCGGATACTTTCTTAAAAAGGTAATTGTTATCATTAAATACGATACACGCTGTCAAAGAACTGTCGTGATATGATGCATTAGTCTTTGTAAAAGAATATATTTATTATGTTTCATGGTCTTTGAAGTGTGTTCTCTGATGAAACAAATTTTTTTTTTTCTTGGTTTGAGATCCGGTTTTTGGTATGCATTGCAACAAGTTTGTAACAATTGATGTTCGATTACCGTGACAGAGGATGTCCAGCACCGAGGACACCATGGTGGCTGCGGGGGAGGTGGTGGCAGCAAAGTTTTCAACTGTGGACTACGTCGTGTTCAGCATCATGCTGGTGGTGTCCCTTGGGATTGGCATATACAGCGCCATCAAGAGTCGAGGTCGAGAATCCACACAAGAATTCCTGTTGGGAGGAAAAAATATGCCTCCTGTACCGGTGGCAATTTCTCTCTTGGGTGGAATATTCTCCGCAATATCTATATTAGGTGAGTAAACCTCCATTACATTATCTGATATTCTGTTTTGGATTATGTCAACACCTTTACATTATCAGTGTTTGGTAGTATACAAAATACACTTTCACGAAAATGTTTCACTAATTGGGAATTTTGGATTTACACTTTTTGAAAGATATCTTTCTAGTTTATGAAGAAAATTGTTTGAATGTTTCCATTGATGTTAAAAACCTATATGGAGATTTACCAAAGTAAAGCTAATACATGGTACTTCAATATTCATAGTTTCGATGGTGGGTGCTCGCTTTGTCTTTCATTACTACTACACTACTTTCTATACAATTATTCTACTACTTTGATCACTTCATCTTTAGTATCTGCAATCTGACCTTGTTCATTTTGTAAAGCATACAGTCGTTTCTTGCTAATGCCAATTGATCTCATTGCTATCTTTATTTTATATTTGGACTTTTTTTAGAGTTTTTCAAATATTTTTCATATTAAACCTGCAACTCGCTCACTTACACAATAGAAATTTCTAATATTTACTGCCATAGTCAAACTAACCTTACTTGAGCTCTTGGTTGTGGCTAATCTTGCCTCTGGTGTTGTCAGATCTTCCAAAAATTACTTGTTTACATTGTAAATAGCTTTTTTGCTTGGCTATGCAGGACACGGGAATGTGATGTAGGAGAACCTTCTATGGCAGGCAGGTGACCTGAAATGACCGGGTGGGGCCAGTAGGCGTGTAGCGGTCTCCCCTTAAAAGACGTGTGGTACGTGTGGTACCCCCGTTCTCTTAAGGTCGAGTAGCTATAACTATTATAAACCTTTTATTTTCATAGTTTTCATTATTTTCTTTATTTCAATGTACTCATTATGTTTCTTTATTTATGTTTTTCTTTTGCTTTTATGTTTATGCATTTTGTTGCGCTGCAGACCAGCCCGTCAACATCAACTTGTCACGCTCTGTCCTCGGACAGGGCGCATACACCATTTATATATTTATTGTTAAAATTTATATTTTGTTTATTGATACTATATTTTTGATAATAAACTACAGTCTTGACCTGACCTTCACGGAGAGAGGACGCACGTCGCTCTCGCTCCCGAGTCAGGTCAGGTTAGCCTAGGTGCGTGACCTCGCCGCGGCCCTGTGCACCCCCACACATGTGTGACCTTGCAGTGCAGTGTTAACTGTGAACCACCAGGATTATATTAACATGGCAACCAGTATGCCACTAGACTTCCCCGTGCATAGCGACAGTTCGGGGAAAAGGGCACGTGCGCTGTCTCCCTCATCTTCCCCCAAGAAACACGGGACACCACGGAAGGCGGCCCGCAGCTGCCAGCGTGACCTAATGGAGGACAGCAGCCACGACGAGGACGACTCGCCCACACCAGCCGCCAATAACTGCCTGCCTGACATGCTGGAGGACGACACCGACGGCGCAGACTGTGATCCGTCCATCGCCAGCGACGAGGGGCAGCAGCAGCAGCAGGATGGTGACAGTGACCAGGGCCAGGAATGGACAACCGTCACCAGGGGCAGACACGCCCGCCACCAGCAGCCCCCGCGGCCCAAGTTCAAGCTGGGCAGCCAGGGGGACCATGGCAGCGCCTACCAAGCCATCACCGCCCTCGAGGATGAGCACCCAAGCTTGAAGATGGAGGTGAGGCCCAACCTACAGGGTGAGTACATCCTCACACCCAAGGATGTAGACTCCGCGGCGCTCCTGCGCCACATGGCGGAGGAGGGGAGTAGGGTGCTCCTCCTTGACCCCAGTGAACGGAGGCGCAAGGTGCTGCTCGAGCGCTACCCGCTGGACCTCCCCCTCGATGCGGTAGAATCGCACCCGCAAGTGGCCTCCGCCCAGCGTCTGCGCTCCTGGAGGGGCAAGTTGCCCACTAGGCAGGTGCTGCTTGTCTTTGTGGGACCGCCGCCCGCCAAGCTGGACCTCGGCTGCTGGGGTAAGTACTCCCTGCGCCCCTACCAAGGAGAGCCTGTGAGGTGCTATAAGTGTCAGCGCTTCAACCACCTCCAGGCTCGATGTGCGCACACGGTCAGGTGTGGCGTGTGCAGCTTGCCCCACCCGACGGAGGAGTGCATCACCCGCCACAAGGCAAACGAGGCTACCACAACCAAGTGCCCCAACTGTGGGAAAAGCCACCACGCGTGGAACCCCCAGTGCCCTGAACGCCTCCGCAGGCTTCCCCGGCCCAACCGCCAGCAGCAGCATCCCCAGACGCTAGCAAGACGGCGACAACAACGCCGCCCCGAGGCACCACGCGACCAACCACGGCAGCAGGCCGCCCACCAGCAACAGCACCAGCAGGCACAGCGGGACCAGCCGCAGGCCACGCAACAGCACCAGCTTCCACCACGCGGCCAGCCTCGGTCGAGGGCCCAGCAACAGCAGCGGTGGCAAGCCTTTGTTCCCGCCCCACCTCCAGTCAGGTCAGCGTGGGTCCAGGCGCGGCCGTCCCCAGACCCTGACCCCTCATCCCAGCCGGCGCCACGGCCGGAAGGGAGGATTAGCGAGCCGGCCCCCAGGGACCACACCCAGGTGAGAAGCGGGGAAACACAGGTGCGCCGAGCAGCCATGGAGACAGACATCCCTGCCCCCCCAGCAAACCCCCCCACCCACCAGAGCGGAGCCACGCCCCGCCAGCCACACTGCCCCCGTGCCCCCGTGACGACGGCGAGGAGGAGGGACATGGCCCCGAGTGACCCTCTCCACGGCGTGCCTATCACCCTCAGCGAGGAGACTCGAGTGGTGGTGAATTGCATCATGGCGCGGATGATGCAGCTGCTGGCGAAGCTGCTCGACCGCCCTGACCACGCCCCCGCCAGGCTGGAGGACCTGGACGCTCTCCTCCGCCAGGAAACGGTCACCGCCATCTCCGAGAGCGGCCTCCAGCCACCACCCAACCCGAGGGATCCACGCCAGCGTTCCCTCCACCCAGTCGCCTCCCACCACCAAG
>JAXIVD010009730.1:10000-14766 GCA_036785275.1 Cancer borealis
GTTTATTGTATGTGACTGTGTATTGCAGGTGGCGTGAAGGCCGTGGTATACACAGACGTGCTCCAGACGCTGCTGTATGTTCGGAGGTGTGCTCGTGGTGGTGGTGATTTGCTGCGTTGACGTTGGTGTGGTGAACATTTGGAAAGCAGCGGAGGAAGGTGGCCGCCTTGATGTGTTCATGTAAGTGTACTCACTGTTGTAACACTGTACATGTGAACACTTAAACACATCATCCATAGTGTACCAATGTTGTAACACTGTACATGGGAACACTTGGACACATCATCCATAGTGTACTCACTGTTGTAACACTGTACATGGGAACACTTGGACACATCATCCATAGTGTACTCACTGTTGTAACACTGTACATGGGAACACTTTGATACATCATCCATAGTGTACCCACTGTTTGTAACACTGTACATGGAAACACTTTGACACATCATCCATAGTGTACTCACTGTTGTAACACTGTACATGGAACACTTTGACACATAACCCATAGTGTACTCACTGTTGTAACACTGTACATGGGAACACTTTGGCACATAACCCATAGTGTACCCACTGTGTGTAACAATGTACATGGGAAAACTTTGACACATCATCCATCAGTGTACTCACTGTTGGTAACACTGTACATGGGAACACTTTGATACATCATACATAGTGTACTCACTGATGTAACACTATACATGGGAACACTTTGATACATCATCCATAGGTACCACTGTTGTAACACTGTCATGGAACACTTTGACACATCATCCATACTGTACTCACTGTTGTAACACTGTACATGGAACACTGTGATACATCATCCATAGTGTACCACTGTTGTAACACTGTACATGGGAACACTTTGATGCATCATCATAGTGTACTCACTGTTGTAAACATGTACATGGAACACTTTGACAATCATCCATAGTGTACCCACTGTTGGTAACACTGTACATGGGAACACTTTGACACATCATCTATGATAGCCGGATAGATGGACACGTCTTACCCAACCTCTTACAGATACATGACATGATGCCTGAACACTTAATTGTGTGGTAGCAAATGTGTAGTTGTGTTTCACTTATATTATTCATTTTGCATATTTTGACGAAACAGTTTTTGAGAAAATGAAAAGTATCTTACTTATTTCATGTGAATACTGCTTATTAGATGTTGAGGAATAACAATATCAGCATGTGGTTTGCAGTTTAATGAAATGGACACATAGTAATAATTATACCTTATTCATTTTGTTCAAATATTATGGTACAATATATAATAATTAACTAATCATCTCTTCATGACTTTAGTTTATGATACTTCATTGTTGGATTACTTTACATTATATCATGAGATGCCACTTTGAAATTAATTGCCAGAGTGATGTATTTCATGCTAATAATTAATGAAATAATTGAAAGCACTAAACAAATGTGTTGTTGCAATGTTCTATATTGCTTCTAATAATTACATATAAGTTTTCATCGCCTCTTATTGCAAAGTGATTGTGCTCACTATACCTAACACCATTGGGTCATGGGGTTATAGAATACTGTTAAGTTCTTTACAATTCAATTAAAACAAATGAACATAACTTCATCACTTGTTTGACTCGTCACAAATCATCAAAATCCCTCTCCATTTTCATAACAATTAATTCATCATAAGTCTCCTTCATCTTTAACATAGTTACAATCCATATAATACACATATTATTCATATCATAAATACTTTTCAATGGAGCGAATAACATCCTCTACATGACACATAAATACAATTTTTTATATATAAAAAAGTATTATTCCTAACTAAACATCCTATGAGCTGCTATAATGACTGTGGTCACACAACATAAGTTCCTTACATTACCGTTCTCGGAAGAGCTTCCATATTGAGCTAAGGAGGCTGCTCTGATAACATTTAGTGCTTGGAATAAGAGGGTCGTGTAGTGAAGAGTTTTACACTGTCCTGCGCTGCTAGGTGCTGTTTTATACAAAAGTCAGTGTCACAAGATTACAATGTACACTAGCTTTTCTATATATTTCTGTTACAGGCTAAAGTTTGCCTGTGTATCTAAAATGAAATAAATCCATTCATACTAGTTTTTTCCTCATAATTGTAACATACACAGTTAGTTGTACTACCTCTACCAATTGATATCAACCTCCATCTATCCGGTTTAAAAGAGCTCAATATGGTCTGAATTTAATTCAACAACACTCCATATTGGTTATTTCCCTAAACTTGTGGTGTTATGTGTTTGTGAATCTAACAGGGGAAATTAATTTTACTGCTTTTACTTTGCTAATCCACTCACGCTATAGTCTTCGTTTCACAGAACAAGGTTGTTGCCTTTCTGACACATATCCCAGGACGGATTCTATTTCAATTACCCTCACTTCTCTGTCTAAAATATTGTCGTACAGGTCCACGATAGAGTTACTTAATCAAGCAAAGTACAATGATAGAAGCAGCGAGGAGAATTTGTGAAACGAATTAACAATACTTCATTTTTTTCTCATAAATGTTCGAGACTTTTCAGACAAACATACTCAGTTATATTTCATATTTAAACGAGTCTTGTTTCTCTCAGCTTGGACACAAGTCCATTCACAGCGCCACACACATTCTGGTCGACAACGGTCTTGGATTCTACTTGATTTTTGGATGTCTTTTGGACTGAACCAAAGTTTGCTACCAGACTCGCTCTTCTGTTAACTAGCTTGCAGGTTATCTCAAGGTGAGACCAGTGCTATTATATATAATTATATATATACGTATATATATATCTTAATATATTATATATAATATTTATATATAGTATATATATATATAATATACTATATTATATATATATATATATGATATATAATTATTATATATATAATACTATATATATATTATAGTATATTATGAATATATATATAACTATATTACTCTAATATTTATATACACTTTTATTTACTTTCAACAAAATCACAAGTTTACCCTCATTGCACTCCATTGCTAAAAACAAAATATTTTTGACTGTATGCAATATGAAGACTAAATCTTCACAAGATGTTCGAAACACAACTTCTAAACTAAACAATATTTAAACACATGCATAAAAATTTTTCCTTTCCCTCTTTTTGTGTTACAGGTTGATCATGTTCTTCATGGTGGGCATGTCTAGGATTGTGGTGTTTTGTTTTATTCCTCCGGAGTGAGTGGCGATATGCCATTGTACCAGTGACTGTGATCCCTTCATTTCGGGTCGCATCGAGAAAACCAGACCGAGATTCTTCCCTATTGTGGTGATGGACAAACTGGGCCACATCAAAGGACTTCCTGGTCTGTTCGTTTCTAGCCTGTCTACAGGCGGTTGTACTCAGGTAAGAGAATGGGATGCCAGACATACGTAATTAAAAAAAAAAAATTTTAATGTATAGTATCTGAAACATTTTTGTTTTTAGTAATGGAATCAATGTTTAAATCATGCCGTCCTAAGAGGAGTAAGCATTGCCTCGTCTTCGAGGTCCAGCTACCGAAATATAGTCAAGGGCTCATACAGCTATAAGTTAAGATTCCTCCCAACATAGCTGTTGCCAATTACCATCTCTCATCGGTAATGTCACATTCTCATTAATGCTGACCGTTTGATGAAAAATGTTCCCTCAAAGGGAGAACACGAGGGAAGCAGGATAAGAAGGGACCTTAGCTAACATCAGCTCGTGTATTCTTTTTCCACTGAGACATATGCTTGAGTTCCAAGAACAATGTACCATTATAGACCTACTATTGTATAGAGATGTTTCTTGTGACTGATGGGTCAAGATGATTATCACAGAAGAAATTAATAAAGGATGATTAAGTAGTCACTC
The DNA here is from genome assembly GCA_036785275.1 of Cancer borealis. Taxonomy (NCBI): domain Eukaryota; kingdom Metazoa; phylum Arthropoda; class Malacostraca; order Decapoda; family Cancridae; genus Cancer; species Cancer borealis. The sequence continues at coordinate 13,873 of JAXIVD010009730.1, forward strand.
GGAACCATGGCAACAACTAGAGTGCCTGCCAGAACTCCAGCATAATTAATGGAATCAAGAACTCAGAAATAAAGGTGATAGAAGTAGATAAAACAAAGATGAAAACAAGGAACAAATCCAATTATGGACGATATCAGGGAGAGACAAACGCTAATGAATAGAGCAGTAACTTCCCCGTGAAAGACGACAAGAGAGCACGTGGAGATACTAACCTGTGTAAAGTTAGCCTTCAGATCTGGCAGATGAAGCAATATGGTAGTGAAGACTTACTAGGACTGGGGTGAAGCTCACCTTTTTGCGAGACTATATTTGGTTTAGAGTCCATAAGATGTGCAAACTTTGTTATAGAAAACCTATTGCAAACCAAATGTTATTAATTGGGGGTTTAAGGTAAATTTATTTCTTTTCAACAGCTCCTTGTCCACCGCCGGAAACTCCATTGCGTGTTTGATATGGGAGGACATCCTGCAGCCATTGCCTTTCTTTTCTAAAATGTCCAACACTGCCTCCACCGCCATCTGCAAACTATTATGTAGTCAGAAATACTTGTATTAGATAGTTTGTCTTTAGGATATTATATATATATTATATAGTATAATATTATATATATATATATATATATATATATATATATATAGTATATATATATATATAGTAATGTATATATATATATATAGATATATATTATATAATAATATAATATATATATAATATATAAATATATATATATATATATTACACACACATATACTTGCCTCAGTGATGCAGTGGTTAGCACGTCTGACTACGAATCCACTGGGCCCAAGTTCGATCCCGGACGAAGGCAGGCAGCACACAGCTCACCCAACTGTTCATCCTACCTAAAGGGTTTGGTGAATAAATGGGTACATAGAG
>JAXIVD010009731.1:0-5000 GCA_036785275.1 Cancer borealis
CACCCACCACCCACCCACCCACCCACCCACACACACACACACACACACAGACACAGACACAGACACACACACACACACACACAGGAGCTATTTCAAGAGGCCTCCCTTCTACCCTTCCACACACCTGGCCTGACCCTTTTTATCGACCTTGACCCAAGAAGACAAAATTCCTACACTAGGAAGGGAATAGGAGACCAACCTCCTTCTCTCCTCCTTTCCTCCTCCTCTCCTCCTTTCCTCCTCCTTTCCCCCTTCCCTCCTTCCATCCTTCCTTCCTTTCCTTGATCCCTCCTTTTCTCCTTCCTTCGTTCCCTCCTTCTTTCCCTTCTTCCCTCCTTCCATCCTTCCCCCCTTCCCCGTCCCGTCACCTACCACTCACCTACGTCCACAGACAGACAGATGCGTAGACAGGTGGACAAGACAGAGAGACAAACAGACAGACAGACAGAAGCAAAGAGACAAATATACATGCTGATATCGTAGACAGATTGATAAATATACAGACAGATATATAAGCAAATAGAGAGACATGTTGCCAGACAGACAGACAGACAGACAGTTGAATAGACAGACATTGACAAGCAGAAAGAAAAACATGCTGACAGAGCCTGACAGAGAGACAAACAGACAGACAGACAGAGGGAAAAAGACATGCTGATATCGTAGACAGATTGATAGATATACAGACAGATATATAAGCAAATAGACAGACATGTTGCCAGACAGACAGACAGTTGAATAGACAGACATTGACAAGCAGAAAGAAAAACAAGTTGACAGAGCCTGAATGACTGTCTGTTTGATTGAAGTGAAAGTCTATCAGGTGGATCACATATACAGACAGATCGATAGATAAATTTGCAGACGAACAGAAAGATAAATAAACACAGATTCCCGGGCAGACAGACAGACAAACATACAGACAGACATACATACATTACAAACATATTCTCGGGCAGACAGACAGACAGACAGACAGACAGACAGACAGACAGACAGACAGACAGACAGACAGACATACTGACTGACTGACTGACTAACTGATGGACTGATTGACTGACGGACTGACTATCGTACTGACTGCCTGACTGACTGATTACAAACAGATAGAAAGATGGATAGACAAACAAGCAAAAGAACGGACAAACACACACACAGACAGACACACAAACATACATACATACACACATACAGTCAGACAGACATGTAGACACACAGACAGACAGAAAGAAAGAGCAAGAAAATGGACATAAATGCAGACAAACAGATGGAAAGACAATCAAATATGCAGGTGGACAGATATTCAGACAGATTACAGCAGATAGGCATCTAGATAGACAGAGAGACTGACTGGTAGATCGACAAAGCGAAAGACAGACAGTCATACACAGAGACAGAGAAACAGACAGACAGATGAATTCGTATATATACAAACAAACAGACAGACAGATGGCAGGCAGAGAGACAGATAATCAAATAAACAGACTGATAGAAAGACAAAAAGACAGACAAACAGACAGATGAATAATATTTAGCCTACACAGACAGACAGATTCGCTAACAGACATACATACAGACAAACTGACAGACATATATACAAACAGAAACAGACAGAAAAACAAACAAAAAAAGCAGCCTGGTATACACACAGACAGAAGCACAACTAAATAACCAAATCAATCATCGATGAGAGAAAGATGAGCATCTCGTCTTGAGTTGAGTGGACGGTCCAGTAGGTAGGTAGGCAAGCTGGTAGGTATAGGAAGGTAGGCAGGTAGGCCCCACCTGGCTAATCCTCACTAATGACCAGACCACCATGTCATCATTCCCAAAGTGACCTCTGACCTGACCACTTGCTCCAGAACGTCGTGTATCCGGGTGTATGGGTTCACTCCCCTTCTTTGTGCTCCCTTTCCTCCCTCACCACCTTACCCTTACCCTCCCCCTCCCTCCCCAACCTTCCCGTCGTCCTCTTCCCTCCCTCTCTACCTACCTTCTTCCCTTCAAAATTCTCCTTATCACTCACACTCCTTTTAACCAAATCGTCCATCCCCTTTAATACGTATACATACATACATATATACATGCATACACATACATACAAGTAAGCAGCAATTCGATGACGCAAGGAGGTTGAATATATGCAAGTTGTTTATCTTGTTCCTGTACAGTGTGTTATTATTGTGTTATTGTTTGCAACAGGATGTAACATTGTGACCTTGATTGTAGACAAACAGACAGATGGACATACACACACACACACACACTCTATCTATCTCTCTCTTTATATATGTGTGTGTGTGTGTGTGTGTGTGTGTGTGTGTGTGTGTGTGTGTGTGTGTGTGTGTGTGTGTGTGTGTATCTGTGTGTGTGTGTGTGTGTGTGTGTGTGTGTGTGTGTGTGTGTGTGTGTGTGTGTGTGTGTGTGTGTGTGTGTGTGTGTGTGTGTGTATATGTGTGTGTGTGTGTGTGTGTGTGTGTGTGTGTGTGTGTGTGTGTGTGTGTGTGTGTGTGTGTGTGTGTGTGTGTGTGTGTGTGTGTGTGTGTGTGTGTATGCAGAGTGCGACGCTTGCCAACAGCTTCCAAACACCCACTGGTCCTGCTCATTTATAACTCAGAGGCAAGCGACCGCTCAGTGCCACCTCTCACCCCTGCTCTGTCCCTCGCCCTTCCTTCCCCTCCTTTCTCTCCCTTCTCCTCCATCCCCCCCCCCCCTCTCTCTCTCTCTCTCTCTCTCTCTCTCTCTCTCTCTCTCTCTCTCTCTCTCTCTCTCTCTCTCAACTTTGTTTCCATAACAAAACAAGCTGAGTACTACTTCCCATACATGCATTAGACCAGCGTAACTCTTGTACTTCAGGCTGCAGCTATTACCTCTTATATACAAGTAAATATGTAGATACGTACTATACATATTTTTTCTTCTTCTTTTTGTTTTTGTTTTTGTTTTTTGTTCTCCCTGTCCGTGTTATGTTACATGTAGGTTAAGGTTCGTGCAGCGGTGGGAGGGAAGGGAAGGGTTAGCGGTGAGGGAGAGTTGTTTATTTTTTTCTTCGGTGAGGTGTTTCGTGTGTCCGTCCGTGTGTCCGTGTGTCGTGGTGTTAATCTGGACTGAGTTGTAATGTGCAGTAAAGCTTAAAGTCAATACCATTAGTCTGATATATTCTTGTCATACATCACGCGAATAGATAATGGTAATAGATATAATAGATAGATAGATAGATAGGTAGATAGGGCCTTTTGTAGCTTCCTTATATTCTTATGTTCTTAGATACAGATAAACTTAACTAAAAACATGTTATAAATAGTTTCTCCGAAGTTTTCTGGTGTTAATGTGCTTTCAGGTTCTCCATTTCTAGCTAATTATCAATCCAATGAGTGAGTGACCTGACTCCTTTTCTTTTTCTTTTTTTTTTGCTCGGTTCGTCTTCCAAGTAACACCTCAGAGCTCCGTTAGCGAGAATGTGTGAATCCGTCGAGCGGGTTGGCGCTTCATCAAACGGGTGTAGCCGCCCCAGCCTCCCCTTGGGATGCTCAAAACGTGGTGCGAAGGGAAACAGAGAGACAATGAGTAGATTAATATGCAAATAAATCAAAACGTTAGGAAGATAGTTTATAGCAGGTGTATGTGTATGTGTGTGTGTGTGTGTGTGTGTGTGTGTGTGTGTGTGTGTGTGTGTGTGTGTGTGTGTGTGTGTGTGTGTGTGTGTGTGTGTGTGTGTGTGTGTGTGTGTGTGTGTGTGTGTGTGTGTGTGTGTGTGTGTGTGTGTGTGTGTGTGTGTGTGTGTGTGTGTGTGTGTGTGTGTGTGTGTGTGTGTGTGTGTGTGTGTGTGTGTGTGTGTGTGTGTGTGTGTGTGTGTGTGTGTGTGTGTGTGTGTGTGTGTGTGTGTGTGTGTGTGTGTGTGTGTGTGTGTGTGTGTGTGTGTGTGTGTGTGTGTGTGTGTGTGTGTGTGTGTGTGTGTGTGTGTGTGTGTGTGTGTGTGTGTGTGTGTGTGTGTGTGTGTGTGTGTGTGTGTGTGTGTGTGTGTGTGTGTGTGTGTGTGTGTGTGTGTGTGTGTGTGTGTGTGTGTGTGTGTGTGTGTGTGTGTGTGTGTGTGTGTGTGTGTGTGTGTGTGTGTGTGTGTGTGTGTGTGTGTGTGTGTGTGTGTGTGTGTGTGTGTGTGTGTGTGTGTGTGTGTGTGTGTGTGTGTGTGTGTGTGTGTGTGTGTGTGTGTGTGTGTGTGTGTGTGTGTGTGTGTGTGTGTGTGTGTGTGTGTGTGTGTGTGTGTGTGTGTGTGTGTGTGTGTGTGTGTGTGTGTGTGTGTGTGTGTGTGTGTGTGTGTGTGTGTGTGTGTGTGTGTGTGTGTGTGTGTGTGTGTGTGTGTGTGTGTGTGTGTGTGTGTGTGTGTGTGTGTGTGTGTGTGTGTGTGTGTGTGTGTGTGTGTGTGTGTGTGTGTGTGTGTGTGTGTGTGTGTGTGTGTGTGTGTGTGTGTGTGTGTGTGTGTGTGTGTGTGTGTGTGTGTGTGTGTGTGTGTGTGTGTGTGTGTGTGTGTGTGTGTGTGTGTGTGTGTGTGTGTGTGTGTGTGTGTGTGTGTGTGTGTGTGTGTGTGTGTGTGTGTGTGTGTGTGTGTGTGTGTGTGTGTGTGTGTGTGTGTGTGTGTGTGTGTGTGTGTGTGTGTGTGTGTGTGTGTGTGTGTGTGTGTGTGTGTGTGTGTGTGTGTGGTGTGTGTGTGTGTGTGTGTGTGTGTGTGTGTGTGTGTGTGTGTGTGTGTGTGTGTGTGTGTGTGTGTGTGTGTGTGTGTGTGTGTGTGTGTGTGTGTGTGTGTGTGTGTGTGTGTGTGTGTGTGTGTGTGTGTGTGTGTGTGTGTGTGTGTGTGTGTGTGTGTGTGTGTGTGTGTGTGTGTGTGTGTGTGTGTGTGTGTGTGTGTGTGTGTGTGTGTGTGTGTGTGTGTGTGTGTGTGTGTGTGTGTGTGTGTGTGTGTGTGTGTGTGTGTGTGTGTGTGTGTGTGTGTGTGTGTGTGTGTG
>JAXIVD010009731.1:10000-14765 GCA_036785275.1 Cancer borealis
CCCACGTACCCCCTCCTCCCCCTCCTGTGGCCAACTTTCGCTTGTATCCCAACGTTTCTTTGGTGTTCTCACCTGCTCGGGGTGTCCCCACCTCCCTCAGTAGTTTCCACCTTTATAATGATGTCCCCACCTTAATTATATGTCCCTACCTCCACGAAGGTGCTCCCAATGCTCCCAGATATCCCTACCTCTCTCTGATGTCCTCACCTTGCACACATTTCCCTATTTTCCCCTAGTGTTTCCATTTCACCAACGTGTCCCACCTGTCTGGTGTAATCACCTCTCTTACGTCCTTACCTCTTCCAAGATGTCCCATGTGTCCTCACCCTCCCATGGTGATCAACCACTCACTAGGTGTCCCCATCTTCCCCAAAGGTGTCCTCAACCTCTCTTTGATGTCCCCATGTTTTTCAGATGTCTCCATTTCTCTAGTGTCCCTATCATTCTTAAGGTATTTCACCTCCTATAATGTGTCCCCATCCATCTTTAGTTTCTTCTCCTCCATAAGGTAGTCCAATCTCCTAGTGATGTCCCCACCTTCTCCAGATATACCAGCTTCCTCGCGATGTCCCCACCTCATAGTGTCCTAACTTCCTCGTGGTGTCCCCATCCCTGCCTGGGGTCCCCACCACCACCGTGTATTCCAACCTTTTCAAGATGTCCCGACCTTCACCATATGTCCCCATCATCTCATGGTGTCCCCACCTCACACAGGAATCTTCTCCCCGTATTATCACCTTCCTTGGGTGTCCCCATCTTGCCCTTATTTATGTAACCTTTGTGTTCCCACTTTCCTTTATGTCCACTCATCCTCCGTGTCTTCATCTTTTTTTCTTTTTTTGCCTTGGTGTCTCCGTCACTTTAGTGTCCACCTTCTATAAGTGTTCTATAATGTGTCCCAGTTTTCCCCTAATATTCCTTCTTCAGTGTTCCCGGCTTTACTATATCCTCTCTTTACTTGTGTCCCCACATTCTCCTTGTGTCCCCTCCTCCTCGTGTCCCAACATCCCCCCTATTTTCCCCTCCTCCTCCCTGGCATCTCAACTCATTCGGTGAGGAGCAGAAGCAGCTGCCAAGGTGGGACAGGTAAAGTGGGGGTGGCGGGAGGGCTGCTGCAGGTGTGGTGTGTGGGGGAGATGGGGAGTGGGGGAATGGGGGAGGGAGGGCTAGCCAGGTGCTCACTTGTTGATCAGGGGCGGCACGCGCTACCGCCCGCCCACCCCTTCCCACAGTGTTTCGTTGACTTTCATGCTTTGCGTCCCCACACCCCTGCTCCCCTCACCTGCCCCCCACACCCCCCCACGCGCCTTGCAGCCATACAGGACCAAAACACCGTCACCATGCACACCTTGATGTCATGACCCAAGGGTTGAGGAGTAAGGGAAACATAACGATAACGAAGCTTTGTGAGAAACAGTCACTCACCCGCCACCTGGACCCCATCAGCTGACCACCAGACTTGAGTGCTATTCCTTCTTCTTAGTTTTTTTTTTTTTTTTCTTAGCACGCAGCTGTACACCGCTGGCGGGCGTGGTAGAGACGGCAACTTCGCCTCCTACCCCTCGCCCGATGCCTGGGATGCCGCCCCTCTTTCGGTTCCTGCTGCTGGCTGCCGGCGCGGCGTCAAGCCTGCGGCGACACCCACACCAAGGCAAGCATATTGGTGTCCATGTCCACGGTGATGCTGATGATGATGATGGTGATGATGATGATGATTATGGTGTGTGTGTGTGTGTGTGTGTGTGTGTGTGTGTGTGTGTGTGTGTGTGTGTGTGTGTGTGTGTGTGTGCCCTAAGATTGGTATTTTGAGCGCATTGAAATTCACTATTACCCTTCCAGTACCCACTTGTTCTTCATATGTATATCTCTCTCTCTCTTATATACTCCCATTGATATATATATATATATATATATATATATATATATATATATATATATAAATATATATATATATATATATATATATATATATATATATATATATATATATATATATATATATATATATATAGAGAGAGAGAGAGAGAGAGAGAGAGAAGTAGATAGGTAGACAGATATAAGTTTTTATTATAGACACACACACACACACACACACACACACACACACACACACACACACACACACACACACACACACACACACACACACACACACACACACACACACACACACACACACACACACACACACACTACGGTTCATTCCCCTCCCTCTCTCCTTCCTTCCCTTTCTCTCTTTTGTCATCATCTGAAAACATTTAATAAGAAGCACTAATTCCAACACAACTAATACACTTCACTTGTATTACTTCCGTGCTTTACAGTGAATGTGTTATCGGCAATAGGAATGACCAGTAACATGTTAATGCCCAGGTTAATTACTAATTGGCATCGCAGAGTCTTAAGAATGTATATAAGGAGGTGGGCAGTGGCGCGTGCCCAGTGTGAGTTGGAGCATGTGGCTGGGAAACTCCTCCTCTCGTTCTCCCCCCTCTTCCTCCTTCACCTCCTCCCCCCGCCCCGTCTCCCTTCAGTGGTCAGGGGCGCCTCAGAAAGGAGTGAAGCAACATTAGAACCCCTAAAGCAAGGCCCCAGTAGTGACGGAGGGAGTGACGATCAAAGACTGAGAGGAAAGCGCATGAAAATATATAAATAGTGTCGCTAAAACAAGAGACAAATCAACATAAGTTCACACGGGAAGAAGAAGTGAAGGACGGTGCAAGAAGATATATCTGTGTTGTTTCCCCTCGAGCCACGTGAGAATCCTACGCGATGATGAGTGTCTGGGTGTGTGTAGCGGCATCTCGAAGGCTGGTGTAGTCCCGTAGGAGACGAGGATAAAGAAGCCCTACCTTACCTTGCCCTGCCCGCACAATGACCTCCATCTACTTCACGGAGGGTGGTCTTGATGCTCATTGGGGACGCAGCGACTCCCTCGTGTCCACCGCCAGCAGCAGCGGCGACTCAGTGTTTGGGTCCAGGTTGGGTTCCCGCTGGGCACTCCTCGGGGATGACGACGTTTTCCTGCCAGCAACGGTGGCTGTCCCGCGCCCCTGCTTACCTGACCTTGACCTCAGGTGAGTTCAGTTTCCAGTGACCTCTATGACTTTATGACTCATTGACCTTCCACTGCTTCCAATCCTTGTTATCTTCCTCACACTTCCCTTTCCTCTCTTTCTCTCTTTTTTCTCTCTCTTTATTTTTGTTTTATACTGTTTTTGTTGTGGTATTTATGTCATTAATATATGTATGAATTAAGTCCAGTTTGTTTGTCTTGTCACGTTGTGTACTTTTATATAACATAGTCTCAACTCAGGGATTTTCCTTACTCGTGAACTTAACACTCGCCTCAAAACCATTCCAAGTATTAGTGTGTGTGTGTGTGTGTGTGTGTGTCTGTGTGTGTATGTGTGTATGTGTGTATGTGTATCTGTGTGTATGTGTATCTGTGTGTGTGTGTATCTGTGTGTGTGTGTGTGTGTATGTATGTGTGTGTGTGTGTATGTATGTATGTGTGTATGTATGTGTGTGTATGTATGAGTGTGTGTGTGTGTGTGCTCGTGATCATGCGCATACATGCTTGTTCTCATGTGTGTGCACGCGTGCGTCCTTGTATGTTTGTGTGTGTGTTTTGTTTTGTGTGTGTGTGTGTGTGTGTGTGTGTGTGTGTGTGTGTGTGTGTGTGTATGTGTATGTGTGTGTGTGAATTTGACGCACATATAAATATGAATAATGAAATTCAAGCCAAAAAGAGAGAGATGAAATAAAAGAGAAAGATATATAGATAAGAGAGAGAGAGAGAGAGAGAGAGAGAGAAAGAGACAGTGGCAAAAAAAGAGAGAGATGAAATAAAAGAGAAAGATATATAGATAAAGAGAGAGAGAGAAAGAGAGAGAGAGAGAGAGAGAGAGAGAGAGAGAGAGAGAGAGAGAGAGAGAGTGTGTGTGTGTGTGTGCGTGTGTGTTTGTGACGTCACGCCTTACGTCAGCACTGCTCTCTTCCTTTAGCTAGCGAGCAAGCAGTGTTGAAGCCTTGCGTCAGTCGGTCTGTTTGTCTGTCCGTCCGTCCGTGTGTGGATGTTGAGTACGTGCCTACTTGTGTCTGTTATTGCTGCGTCTGTCTGATCCGCGTTTCTTGTGTTTAACCTTGAGATTGAATAATTTTTCCCTTACCCTTGACTCTCCAGACCACGATAATTCTGGTAAATCCTTGCGGCAGAGTCAATCAATCAGCATTAGTCTCTTCCCACGCTAAAGTATATTAGGTTTATTAAGGTTATCCCAGAAATAGCTTTCTTCTATTCTTACCCCACCCCGTTTTCTAGTGAATAATTAAACTTATTAGCAGTGACTATCTTAAGGTGATGCTGACGTTCATGTTTTCCCTACCTGATGAAAGAAGTGGAGAGAGAGAGAGAGGTGTGTAGGCACGAGTGTTGCCTCTCTTCGCAAACGTGGGACTGACGACTCCCAGTGCTATGATTAGGTGAGTTCTTGAGAGCATACGCAGGTAGAGGATAGCATTCCTAAGCCCACCATCCCCACGCATTGGCACACCCACTGCATTACCCTCCCAGCACAGTATACCACCTCCCGCACATCACAACCTTATTGCCTCTTACCTTGGCCTTCTTTCCACCCTTTACGACCTTCTCCTCCCATATTCACACCCTGCACTCCGCTTCTCTTAAAACACGTTCACTCACCACTCCTCCTTTCTCCCTACGTCCATATCATGTCACATCTTATTCCTTTTCCTCCCCACC
>JAXIVD010009732.1:0-12500 GCA_036785275.1 Cancer borealis
CATCGTAGCGGGCGGGACTCCGGACAGAACATAAAATAAACTAAATAAGTAAACAAGTGGACGCCATCCGTGACATATAAAGTACAATTCATGGGTGTAGTATTGAGTCCCTTCCCTTGGCATGCATCACCGCGTAACATACTGACAGTTGAACTCACACAGGCGTTCATGCAGTGGCTAGTGGCAGGCAGTTCACGGCCTCAGTCATGTACACTGCGAGGATACTGCTGCCACATATGAGTCAGTTAGTGCAGAGTGACAACTGGACTCACTGAACGAACGCTTTGGTAGCCACCTCACCCACACACAAAAAAAACAACAACGTAATGAATTATTTGACTTCAGGAAAATATATCATAAACAATTTTGTATGTCTATTTTGCATGCTAAGGCTACGAGGCATATTGATAGGAGTGTGATGTGGGTGACAGATGGAGATATTGACGCCAGCGTGTAGAACAATGAGACAATTGTTACCTTGAAGAGCCCCAAGAACCCCATGAACCCAAGCTGCAGGTGAACTCGTTCCCTCGTGCAGCAATTACAGCGAATCATCACACGTTGGACAAAGAAAGGGACAGCAAGTGGTGGAGAGTGTGTGGTGTGACGAGCATAATTGATAGCTGAGTGTATGGTGCGGGGAGTCACTGTCTGAGGGCGTGCAGGCCAGGGCGATCCGCTAACGAGGGCAATTATGGAGGGCGTTGAAGCAGTTGCAGTGAGGCATGAGGTGGGCACGAACCAAAGCGAACACATGAGGTACCATGATCATAACAACGCGAGCCTGGTGGACGTGGCGGCGTCCGTGTGTGTACTGGGGCTCCAAACACGCTGCTTTAGTGGATATTGTTTTGATTCAAGCCCCCCCCCCCTCCCCCTTTACGTGTGTGATAGAACTCAGATACTGTTTTAAATGTACTGCAGATAACAAATATAAGCATTTGATTTATCTATTAAATTAAAAAAAAATTAAACTTATTTTATGATAATGAATTAATCTATTAAATGTACTAATTTTCAGAGCAGAAAATAAGATTTAGTCACGTTTTCGACAAGATTTTTTCAGGTATGATTACATTACTTCATGATGTAGTTTTGTCCCGTTTGGTAATTGATGAAAGTAATATAGTTCCGTGCAAGCCAAGAGGCAAGGTGTACAGTTCAGGACATTGTCGTCACTCCACTTTGATGTTTTGTAAATTGTAACGTCGTCATTACGTTTGCGTAATAGCTGCCAACCTCCAGCCGGTCTTGGTGCACAGTATTATCACTCATGCCACTATTGTTTGACGAACATTGAGAATAATTATTTTTTTACATTGTTTCTGATAAATATATTATCACTGTAACGCCTACTCTATAAGCTCAGGAGTGTAAGTGTTCGATTTTATGCCTCGTTATTTACTGGGATAGAGTGGCAAGAAATCCATGATAAGATTATTAACCGTAGTAGTTAACAGCCTTGGGCTGGATAAATACTCACTTTAAAAAACACTTTAAACACTCAAGCCTTGTTCCTACCTACGGACAGGTAGAGAACAGCTTGCCACTACCTCGAGGTGGAAAGTATGGCCAAATACCACGTACTGTTTGTACTACACACAGTCGGTCAAGGAAGAAAGTATCCCTTGGGTGAGGTGGTTTGGGATCCCCGTCATATTAGTTCTGGTAATACTAAGCCTGACGCCCAGGAAGTGTGGAGGTGGTGGTGGTGGTGAAGGTGGGTGGAAGGCTGACGAGCTCGAAGCTCTGCCTCGGCGCTGCCTCGACTCATGCTTCAATTAATTCACACTTCACAGGGGGTTGCCGTTTCAGAATTGTTTTTTTCAATGACCATCCCTCAGTGTTATTGCTCCTTCCTAACTTTAATAAACACATGCATAATATTATTATTTTCAACCATAAGACTTGTCATGGAGAAATACAGGAACTCATTTATAAACAAAAAAACATAACCTTTTCTTTTACGAATTGCAATTTACATGGTAATGCATCACTCAGAAGAACATTAAGCAACATAGTATTTTCTCAAAATATCAATAATATAATACTAGATTATCATATACACAAATATCATTCCGTAAAACAGCAACAGTCATAACATAGACTATGTTGATATTACAATTCAAACTAGAGCTGTACATCATTTTTCTGTCATCACAACAAAGTAATACTCGACCACAATTCATACACCTGGGAATTACCATACAAACACCTGTCACCGTGTTGCCTTTTATCACACTTACATTCATTCATTTGAAGAAGCTTTCCTGACACTCTTAAAATAACTGAACATGAAACCGCAAGGCAAAATTATGTCACTCATTAAACAACATAACACTTGCCACTATGCACGTTACGATAGCACTGGTGTGTTAAGCAGCGACCTGAGTGTGTAGGTGTGGCGCTTGTGGACTGATCCTGTTAATTATGAAGCTTTGAGATGAGTAGTGGCATCCAGACCCCAACCCTCGCCCACCCCACACACATTGCATCTCGCCTAATTATAGTCCTTTTTTCACATCCAACTTGCTGCAGTTAACTTGCTGTTTGACGTAACGCAATGCAAACTTCTAAATATCTACATGAAAAATATAGAATCCCTTAATTATATTTATACTGTGCTTGTATTGTGACGAGGGAAGACTAAAACAAGGAAGGGAACAGCGATATGTCCTTGAAATCATGCTGTCGTTGTCCCTTGCCTGTTCAGTTCCTTCATTACGTCTATCTATAGCCTGTCCCCGAGGTGACTGTGCGTCATTGCGTTGTCTATTTAATGGATGACTTGTTCTGCGGGTTGTGTGCAAGCACTGCCTTCACCAGAAGTCTGGGTTCTCTAGATGAGGTGGTGTAGGGGGTAAGGTATGTGTGTGGCATTGATGAGGTGGTGTAGGGTGGTAAGGTATGTGTGTGGCACTGATGAGGTGGTTTAGGAGGTTAAGGTATGTGTGTGGCACTGATGAGGTGGTGTAAGGGGGTCAGGTATGTGTGTGGCATTGATGAGATGGTGTAGGGGGTAAGATAAGTGTGTGGCATTGATGAGGTGGTGTAGGGGGGTCAGGTATGTGTGTGGCATTGATGAGATGGTGTAGGGGGTAAGATAAGTGTGTGGCATTGATGAGGTGGTGTAGGGGGTCAGGTATGTGTGTGGCATTGAATAAGTGTAGGGTTTCACCTCGTGGCACCTTCTGCTTTGTAACTCTTTGGTGTGTGTATAAACCTGACGAGTGTTGGCAGTGTCGCGGCTTGGACAAGGAGGTGCTTATCAAACATTGACACTGTTCTAGTATATCCTTCCATAATATTGTAGGAGTATAAATAAAGATTCTGCAAAATTTATCTACTAATTTATTTTATAACGTTTCTTATATTTCGGTAAACATGTAATGATAAAATCCAAACGAGTGATTAATTATCGAAACACGCCGCGAAGTGCCATCAGTGACCACCAGAGGTCTCCACGTGCAGTCAGTTCTTAAACAACATGGAAGACGGTGCACGCCAAGCCGTCTCCACTTCCGCCACTTTCCTATCACGTGCTGCCTCTGTTCTATCCTTCCGATGCCAGATAAGTGATAAGGCTCCCCTGATATTCTTAGCGTAACATTCTGAGCCATGGAATCTCGTGCTTTGAGAGTACAACTATAATTATAGACAGATGTGGTTCCTGCTTACACCTTGCCGTTCTGCGCAACCCCAAGGCGGGAGTGTGTGTGTAAGTATAAACACACCTTTCTTTGGCCGCTGTTATGGTAATGAAGCTGATCCAAACTAAGTATTGTAGGTATATTGAAAGACTTTTGCTAGACTAGGTGGCGTGTTAAGGGATGTGATGTGTGTGTGTGTGTGTGTGTGTGTGTAACTGGAGTGAAGGTGCCAGAGGGATGAGGGTTGGTGGCTGTTCCGCTGACCCGCCACACCCGCCTCACCCACGCCATGACTGGTCCCCGCGTCCTACCGTCCCTTAAGTATTATCTCCATAGTAAAAGTTACATCATAGTTTTGTGTTAGTTGAACAGAAGGAAGCTGCTGCTGCCGCCTGTTCTGCCATATAAGCCTTTCCGTGAACTGAGGGAATAAGAATAAAAAATTACAGCATCTGCCCTTAATGGCCTAACATGTGTATGGAGTAGGGCTGGGTGGAGGATCGGGGGGGCGGTCAGGAGGATGGGGGGTGGGGGCTGAAGGATGGAGGGGGGAGGGGATGGGGTCTTTGGGGAGCGAAGCAAATTAGGTTAAACGTGCAGGCTTGATGCATTACCCTGAGTCTGGTGATGCTCCTGGCGGATTACCATCATTATGAGTCAGATGAAATACTTAAGACAAGGCAATTAACTGTAGTTCACCTTTTTTTCCCTTCTTCCTCTCCCCAATCCATCCCCTCCCCCCCACACCCTTTGATTCTTGCCTACCCACGGCTAAGACTGATCCTGTCACGGCTCAACTTAAGGCATTTAGTTTAATCACATCAACTGACAATGATTTAATTTGATTCAATCCTCTCAGTGAGGCTATTAGAGTGTTAATAGTGGAAGTGAGGCCCGTCCTCCCCCGTGCTGGGAGTGGACGCGCCTCACCCCGGCTGACCGCCACCACCACCACTACCAAGCCTCTGTATTGAAATGGCTTTCGCCTTACACGTAATGTTACCGATCAAACTTTCACAGCTGCACTTGAATGGTTTTAGTTGTGTAGTGATATTGAGATGTTCCTGCAAGCCATTCCTGCAAACCATTCCTGCCTGTACATATGTAAATGAGTATATTGTACGTATATAGAAGGGAAACTAGATTGTATATAGAAGGGAAACTAAACTAGATCGCTTCACTACATCCTTCCATACTGTTTGCCGGGGTTTATATAATTGGTGTGTGTATATATAGTGTATTATAACGGTAAAAGAAGGTAGTAGAGGCTGGTACGATGAGTTCAAACCACACACTATACATATATTGTGTATGTCATGTCGATGTGAAGAGTAAAGAAAACATTAGTGAATTAAGTAACTAGGCTGTTACAATGACTGTCCCTACTACCACCACCACCACCACCACCACTACCACTATTGTTTCCTCACACCCTTGACTCTCTTCCATGTTCCGTACACTCTTGGTCGCCTTTCCTCTCTTCTAATATCCCGTCACATGTTTTCGCATTGTTTTGATTAACTCGATTAGGAATATTTTCACTGCATAAAGAACCTTACATTGACTACCCGCCGCGTCCTCCATCCAGTCTCTTCCCTGCCTTGAGGTGCACGAAAGGATGTCATCTTATTGTTCCCTCACTCCTTGTCCGTTTATCTCTTATTTATTACATGTATTGCATCTACCTGTGTGGAGAGAGAGAGAGAGAGAGAGAGAGAGAGAGAGAGAGAGAGAGAGAGAGAGAGAGAGAGAGAGAGAGAGAGGGGGGGGGGAGAGGGAAAAAAAGAGAGATATAATTAGCACAGGAAACCACCTCCAATTTGCAATATTTTAGCAGCGAGGTCATCTTGTTTCATCCAGGAATCAGTGTGGTCAAGCGGGACTTTCACTTTATCTATATTCCTGGTGGAGGACGAGCGTCAGCCACACAAAGGAAGGAGAGACAGAAGGAACGTCAGCCGCTCGTCCTGTCATGTGCTGTTATGTGCTATTATGTGTTGTTATATGGTGTGTTATGTGCTGTTATGTGATATGACAATGCAGGTAGGACTAAATCATTTAAAAGAGGGAGGGAAGTAAAACCATATGAATAATTACTGTTCGAAATTCATAACTTTCCTTAAACAATGTTATTAGAGTTAGATGGTTTTGTATGGCAGCTGATGTAGTAAATGTTAAGTCACAAAGCCATACAGTCATTACAGATTTAACGCCTCAAATGTATGCCACGAGTACATATATTCGTATACATAACCATGAATCCAGCAAGGAATATATATTAATAGTTTCTAGAGTGTGAAATTTTCTCTCATATAACCAATACCATACATAACCACTACTCCGCTGGACGAAGCCATGTGGACACTGAATGGGGTTTACCTGCACAAATGGACACCTGGGAATGTTAAAGTGATGTATAGTTGATTCATCACATGGTAAACAACTTGTCTATCTTTATCTTAAGCAGTCTTGTAGAAGCTTAGTATGGGAGTAAAGAGAATACGAAAGAAAATATTTTAAAAAAGTATAGGAGTAAAATTTCGGTTTTTCTTTGCACAGGATTCCTAAGCGACACAGGCCGACCATAAGATGTTTTGCTGTAGACTGAAAACAAGTCACTGAAGGTTGCTAGTGTGTGTGTAACATTCCCTGGAGTGGAGAAGGGGGGGGGGGTGGACTGAGAGGGAGTGGCGCGCAGGCTTTTGTTAATTTAATTTAATTTAATTAGATTTTTTTTTTCTCTCTCTCTCTCTCTCTTTCTCTCTCTCTCTCTCTCTCTCTCTCTCTCTCTCTCCTCCCCCCCCCCCCCCCCCCGCATGTATTACGTTACAGTACGCCCTCCACAGCAGGTTCAACATAGCTGATCGTACAAAGATGCCGCCAAGGTGTGTGTTCTAGATGACAGAAACCTTTGTGAAAAAATAATACTAATACGCGCCTGGCCTGGAGGAGGAATGGGGATATATAATAAAGAAAAGAAAGGGGTGACGTAAGAAGCCATTTTGAAATCATTTTTAAGATCTAATAAATTCCATGTAGTTTGCGTCGCCTCGAGTTTCGGAAAGAACACATTACATATCCTAATTGAGTTTTGTAAGTTGTAGGGCGGAATGAAAACATCTAATATGAAGGATAGGAGTAAAAGGAAGTAATGCACCGTACATTTCCGAGTAAAGGGCGGGATAAGGAAGCTTGCATTAAAATATTTCTGGCGTTAATGTGCAGCTGAAGTTTATCACGGTGGTGCTTGGTGTTTCGTTCATGTTGCGAGTAATGTGTTCAGCTTAGCGTCGCGTGGTTATGATTCATTAGTGCTACGAGGTGGGACGGTGATGATTATTTCAGCGACACACTCTGCAACTTGATCATTCTGCTGTGTGCTTAAATATCCATCCAATACCCTAATAGGAGTCACCGTTACTGGGAATCTTCGAAGCCATAGTAATGTAGATAATAATGTAAAAATAATAAGTGATAAAGGACTCTTCGTGATACACAAGACTCACCAGGACCACGTAGATTCTAGCACTTTCCCTCCTTCCCTCCCTCCCCCGCACCCACCCACTTAACCAGCTAACCTCCTCACAGCCACGCCCTACCCATCACCCCCACTCCACCCACTTACTCACCTCATATAATGGTGAACAATTTAGGAATATTTAGTAGACGGATGGTGTTACATTCACATCATCATATCGTTGTCATCACACACACACACACACACACACACACCAATTCATCATGTACTCATCACTCCATCACACCAATTCATCACACACGTACCATTGAAGGGTGTGTGTGTGGTCTTGATGTGTATTGCTAGACAACTATTCAAGCTGCGAAACTATTGAATCATTACACAAACCTATTCAACAAGCAAAAAAACCACTTCACTATCAACCTATCAACACGAAATGCTTTCCTTTTGCATACTTACTGAGCCTGACTAACAAACTATTAAGGACATAAGCTATTGAGATTGTCATAATCGATTAATTTTTTTACTACAGAGTATCGAAAAATCACAAAACAGCGTGCATGACATTGACAGAACTTATTGTGTTCTCATTAATCTTGGTCCTCCTCCTCTCCCCCAGCAGCCTCGTGTACTAGACGGGGCAGGCGGTGCGTCACATGAGATTGTTGAAAGGCAGCTTGTGGCGCCTCGCTTTGAAGGCAGGGACCGATTGACTAAACCATGCCAACGCCTCTTAAGCCATCAAAGGTACCTCCTCTACCACACAAATCAACTAACTGCTTTGCCACAATCACGACCAGTTCAACCATCACCACCACAACCATCACCACCATCGCCTCCTGCGCCACTAAGAAGGTAAATGACACTATTATTTTTTGTTGTTGTGATGGATAGAATGGATGATAACAATCTCTGGTGGATGCCTATTAGTTGGGTGTTGCTGTGAATGTGCTCGTCAATGTACAGCTTTCAGAGTGATGCAAACCGAGGGTCGTACAGCAATTACATAAAATTCTACCATTAATATTCTGAATAAATCGATAGTTAGTTGCCATAAATATGTCGGTATTTGGAACTTTTTATTTGCTACAAATAATCCCGTGAACACAGTGTTGGAGTGTATTTTGTCCTTTATCTGGTGTGCAGACAACTTTTCAAATGTATCAAATATGAACCATGAAACATTTTAAAAATACTCGGGTCATAATTTCTGGTTTATCTGAACATTTTTTTTTATTAGCTCGCGTAGTGCGGACCATGAGTGGCGTAACCTTCGATGCGTATGTATGTGTTTTGAGAATTTTAGAAGTGAAAAGTACCGATTAGGTTATATTTGGTATCTATAAAAAACATAAAAAAACGTCTAAAACAAAGTCAGGCTTGTCATATTGATTCTAAAAAAGGGAAGAAAAAAAAGGAAGTTTGCAGCCATACATGTGGACTGAATGTGGACTTTGATAGCATTCTATTATGTGATATCTTGTAATAGCAAATTTTTAGTACACGAGGTAACATACGCGAACCACCAACTATGTTTGTAGAGAAAGATCACAAACACACACACACACACACACACACACACACACACACACACACACACACACACACACACACACACACACACACACACACAAAGCTATTTACAGTGTATAGAGCTCTGCACGGGATGAAAAAATAGATAGAGAAGGTCTGTTGGTATGGTACTCAAGGGATACAAAAAGGCAAAGGAAAAAAAGTTGAAAAAAAAATACGTTTGAATAAAAATACCAAAAAATACAGGTTTCCGTATAGAAACATTAATATCTGGACCAAAGTAGATAGAAAAGTGATCCATTATGAGGATATTTACGAACTTTAAGCCAGGCTGGATAACAATAGACATGGAGATGGGACAGTACTAGTGTAGACTTTCTTCTGTAAGCTATAACGAAGTAAATACACTAAATCTGCTTCACTAGACTACAGTAGGAGGCTTGTCGGTGCCTGAAACTTGTTATAGTGAAGAAAAAATACATTGCATTACTCATTATTCATAATTAATTCATAACTTTTTAATTACTCAACGTTTATATTATAATGACAGTCATTACATAAGATCATCCTGGAATATACTGCATAAACATTTTCATCCCGCTCTTCATTTCATCTGAGTTTCCTTGTATTGAGTTATATTTACTACACTTCAGACCTCACAAGTATCATGATGTCCATTGATGAAAAGACGAATTAGGTACAAAGCTGCAGGAAGCGAGTTACACACACGAGATAAGCGTGTTGTGTTACATGCAGCAAGGTAGCCAGTGTTGTGATGATATCTAGTACACCGTCCGCCTCACCTTGCTGCTCGGTGAACCCTCAACTTGGGTACGTCAGGAATATTTGCAGCAATTAATTAAACAAGTCGAGCTTTACCATGAAACACTGGGTAGCCAAGTGATTGTTTTAATGGCAGTGGTTGTACAAGTGTGTGTGTGTGTGTGTGTGTGTGTGTGTGTGTGTGTGTGTGTGTGTGTGTGTGTGTGTGTGTGTGTGTGTGTGTGTGTGTACAGCTGGTGAACAAAGCTGGGCAGGATATTGGCCAGCTCTTATTTAAAGTATATTTTACCCATTCTATTTTATTCCACGTTCATGTCAAAGGCAAAAATAAAAATCGTTTCCTGAAGCCACTGAGTCTTTTTTCCCGTCCGGCAACACGCACTGAAGCCGCGGCTGAATTGGGTTGACTGTGACTGATCGGGAAGAGAGGAGCTGCTGGAGGTGATCTAAACTCTATTGTACAGCATCCACTCACGCCGTCACGGATGTTGCTTTAGTTTACATTAACCCTTGTACATATTTACCTTAAAAAAACAACTCGTAAATTGTTGGAAAGTGACAGCGTTATATTTGTTTTCCATTATTCCTGCTACAAATAAAAGTTGCCATTAACAGCTCAATGCAATACCTTGACTGTTACCTGTGTGGCGGGGAGTGCTTGTGTTCACTTGACGTTGTTTGTATGTTTGGATGGAAATACTTTTGTTAGGGAGATTGAAATAATGGACGTGTATTACCTGAATGAGAAAGAGAGAGAGAGAGAGAGAGAGAGAGAGAGAGAGAGAGAGAGAGAGAGAGAGAGAGAGAGAGAGAGAGAGAGAGAGAGAGAGAGAGAGAGAGAGGGAGAGAGAGAGAGAGAGAAAGGAGAGAGAGAGAGAGAAAGGAGAGAGAGAGAGAGAGAGAGAGAGAGAGAGAGAGAGAGAGAGAGAGAGAGAGAGAGAGAGAGAGAGAGAGAGATTATTGACATTGTTCTCTTGGAAATATTACATGAATGGATAAACATAAGTGACAGAATGAAATAAAGTTTAAAGTACAGACTGTAGTGAAATAGAAACCAGACTGAGGTACCGAAAGTGTTCTGTTCCAACTAGGCGACAAGAACCCGATAGTATTTTTTTTTTCTTCTTTATTATGGCAAAATACTCTTGAGTAGGTATCGTCCCCTTCCACTTGAATAAGTTGTATCAAATAATTACAACTCATTCATACATTCAGACACTTTCATTCAACCAATCATGAAGTAGGAGACTGAACACTGAACCTCATCCATACATTTATCATTGTTCATTACATTCTCCTTAAACTAAAACTAATCACCCACTGCTTATTCACTCCATCAATAGTATTACAATGGCAGTTAAATCACCTTTGTTATACTTTAAATACATTATCCATTGTCAAAGGTACCGATCGTGCAGTATTTGTTTCCAATACTTGTCATTTGACTTCACAATGCGTGGAGGAAGAGACTTGACTTAATCTCCGTGTGGTGGCGACTTGTTATCATGAGGCTATTATGCTTGTGTGCTTTTTTGAGTCACGTGTAGGCGTAGATATTATGGTTTTGCACGTTAGCTTAGTAGTAGTAGTAGTCGTTGTCGTTGTCGTTGTAGTGATAGTAGTAGTAGTAATAGTTGTAGTAATAGTAGTAGTAGTAGTAGTCGTACTTGTGAAAATGTTGAATGTGCGTTGGAAGCAAGTTGAAGTATATTCGTTGTATGCAAGTGCGTTATAATTTCGTAAATGCTGGATCGTCATGCCTTGCTTCTGTCCTGTATGCCGCACTTCTTCCCATGGTAAAGGATTTGAACCTTACTGTCTGTGGTCATATATGTGTCTATCAGTACGGAACAGGAGCAGGAATAATGAAAGGTGACTGTAAGCTTTTATTCCGTTCTTGCCTTGTTCCTTTCCACGCACCTTTTACCCAAGCCGCTATTTTCTCTCCTACGTCCTGCTCCACATCCTATCCATTGCCTCCATCCCTCAGTCCCTCCGTTCGCTCAAGATGCTCCTCCCTCCCTCCCTCCTTGCTTCTCTTCCTTCTCTCCGCCACACGCACACGTCTCGAGACAAAGAACATCTGATCGAACCTAGGCTGGGCGGCGCCACACCCAGCTCCACCTGCAGCTTGGGGAAGGAAGGTGTTGCTGCTCAGTGCTATCATGCATAGCTTTGATCATGTTGTATATCCTGTGTTTCCTTGGTTCCTGACGCTGCGGTTCGTTTGTATAAACAGCACATCGCCTCGTTCTTAATGTATTTGCTTAAAGGAAAGTTATGCATTTACGTGAAAATATTTTTGTTTTATAGATATGTTGGGTGTTTTATATAATGTCATCGGTTTTGTTTTTGCTTTATGTTGGTGAATTTTAGTTTTTCTTATTTTCTTTTCTTTGTTCCTTTTTATGTAATCAGTATTGTGGGTTTAGTTTTCGTTTTTGTGAGGTCTGGCCGGTGGAAGATGTGACACAGACGGGAATGAGGGAAGAAGGACGTATTTTAAAGACAACACGAGGGGAGTGAGTGTCCACGGAGGAAAGTTGCGTCAAATGTAATTTATCAATGTGATTACTGATACGATGTGTTGATTTAAATATTTGGTGTGTGCATGAAAAACGTATACAGTGTTTACACCTGAACTACTGGTCAGAGAGAGAGAGAGAGAGAGAGAGAGAGAGAGAGAGAGAGAGAGAGAGAGAGAGAGAGAGAGAGAGACACAGAGAGAGAGAGACACACACAGAGAGAGAGAGAGAGAGAGAGAGAGAGAGAGAGAGAGAGAGAGAGAGAGAGAGAGAGAGAGAGAGAGAGAAAAAAAAAAAAAAGAGTAAGAGAGCGAGAGAGAACAAAAAAGAAAGAAAGAAAAATCACCACAAAGCCGTATGTTCTGCAGCAAGCAGAGAATGCAGTCCTCTCCCTTCCTTCAACCACAAGTGTTTCGCCCACACATTTATCCCCGTCAGGCAGCTGCTGGGTGTGACGTGATATTTCCAGGCACCTCGGATACACTTCAGGGCGGCCAGCAAAGGGCAAGGCACACTGTCAGACCCTGAAGC
>JAXIVD010009733.1:0-14762 GCA_036785275.1 Cancer borealis
AGAATGCTTCAACAGGTGCACAGTTTAATTACTTCCCTAACAGTTTAAAAAAGAATAAAATAATACCTGCATTGGAATTTTTCGTATATACAGATTATGAAACGAAAGATTACTTGTTTGATGCTTGTGAACATTTGTAAATACACCTCCATACCCCTGTAACACCTCACCTTAGGAATATGAAGAGGTTGGGCAGAGAAGGGAGGAGACTCACTGCCCAGGCTGCTAACACCACGTTCTTGGCGCTGAATGAAAGGGTTGAGAGGCCTCACCACAGCCTCGTGACGGTCAATAGCAATGGCCACAAGCATGTAGTTGCTCGAAGTAATGGCGAAAGTTGATGCCACCTTGAAGACTTTACAGGCACCGTTTGAGAGGTACCAGTTTTCTGTCCAGGAACTCCCACAACAACTGACCTAAGATGGAAAGGTGAGGTGATTAATATTTCCCTTTCTTGTGTCTGTCACGTACTTGATATCCTCCCCACTCCTCCCTTACTGAAAGATACTCAAAAATAATCTCTCTCTCTAGATCTCTCTTTCTCTCACTCTCACACACAAACAGCGTAATGGTTTTATTAAATCATATAATTGACGTTTATAACTTTTCAAAACCTGTAACTGTACTAATCCGAACATTAAGTGAAGGGGGAAGTTAAATTCAAAATGTAGAGTTGGACAGTTTGCAAGATTTATGTGGATCGTGATATTTTTAGAGGAAATTAAGGCCAAGCTCCTTCCTGCAACAAACTCGTACCTCTCTCTCATCATCAACATCAACATTTTGCATTATATAACATTTTTTTCTTCTATCTCCGTCTAGCAAGTTGAATTAGTTACCTTCAAACGGAATTTCTGATCCATTCCACTCCTTATTTACCTAAAACTTTTTCCCCCCTTTTCAATTTTATTTTTCATTGACACACACACACACACACACACACACACACACACACACACACACACACACACATACACATACACATCACACACACACACGCACACGCACACGCACACGCACACACACACACACACACACACACACACACACACACACACACTCATGCCTTCCCCATCCTTCCCACACACCGTCCCGTCCGTCCGTCCCCCTTCCATACCGTCCCTCTACCGGCCGTCATTCGCATCTAAATCTCCTCTTTTTCTACCTTACCCAACCCGGATCCCTAGTGTCATTTGTATCAACTAACTGTAATACTAGAAACTGAGCTAAATTGCCCTGATACAACAAAGCCTTTTACCTATGGGGGACGGTATATATGTGTGTGTGTGTGTGTGTGTGTGTGTGTGTGTGTGTGTGTGTGTGTGTGTGTGTGTGTGTGTGTGTGTGTGTGTGTGTGTGTGTGTGTGTGTGTGTGTGTTGTGTGTGTGTGTGTGTGTGTGTGTATTTTCATCGCGTGTGTTAGTTTTCATGAATTGTTATGGAGAGAGAGAGAGAGAGAGAGAGAGAGAGAGAGAGAGAGAGAGAGAGAGAGAGAGAGAGAGAGAGAGAGAGAGAGAGAGAGAGAGAGAGAGAGAGAGAGAGAGAGAGAGAGAGAGAGAGAGATAATCATTATTTAATTATGCCATGATAGTAAATGTAAGGGATATATAATCGTGTGCGCTTTGCCACTACCTTCATCCCCGTATCCTTAACTTCATCACCTCACCCAAAGACACATTATAAAACGGATAACAACATTTCATCTTTCCTATCATTTTTCTTCTCGTGTACATACCTACTTTAGCCTTGACGAGCTAGGAAAGAGGATTGCCTTTGCTCCCTCTCTGGATCTAATTTAGTATTGCTGCTTCGTGGTATTGCTGATGCTATATTGTGCTGTCGGTAGAGTGGTAAGCTCATTGACTTGACTTTAGTTCTGAGTGGCATGGACTTGTACAACTAATGGAGTAGAGGTATAAAGTACATCCTCACTACGTATTTACAAAGTGATGATTTTACCAGTTGTGTGTGCTATGTATATATTAGTTTCCTGAGTGTTGGATGTCAATTACCGAGAGTATTTATCACTCTATAATATCACTTTTTATAAACTGATAAAACTGATACTTGATACTAATAGCGTTCAAATTAGTTTTATCACAAATATTAATCGTTTTGAATTACACTATGAATTTGGTTCTTAAACGTCTTTTGCGTCTTCGAGGATTTTATAGCAAAGTTTTCGATGTAAAGGAAGGAATAACTCACATTTATCCCAGTTTTAAAACTCTAACAACTCGTGAGTCGTGATTATCATTATAAATCATCACATATTTATCTGTGAAGGTGTGTGTGTGTGTGTGTGTGTGTGTGTGTGTGTGTGTGTGTGTGTGTGTGTGTGTGTGTGTGTGTGTGTGTGTGTGTGTGTGTGTGTGTGTGTGTGTGTGTGTGTGTGTGTGTGTGTGTGTGTGTGTGTGTGTGTGTGTGTGTGTGTGTGTGTGTGTGTGTGTGTGTGTGTGTGTGTGTGTGTGTGTGTGTGTGTGTGTGTGTGTGTGCGGAAACTCATTTGAAATTATCTTAAACGCTTCATACTCTTTTTTCTTTTTCTTTGATTTGTAAGACATTAATTATGACGTTAGTTGCAAGAAATACCGTGTTTTATTTCATTTGAATGTCAGGCAAATATTCATCTCAACATATCAATCAGTAGCCCACTAATAAAATAATATTAATGCATTTCATAGCTGCCTACACACACGTCAAGCTGTTGGACACTTAAACATCACTATCAGGATTACGGTAGCATTTTTTTTCCCTGCTTGCTATTACCTAAGGGGATAATAAAATAACATAGTGTTTGTAAAGGAAAGAAAAACTAAAGGAAGGAAAGAATAGTATAAAACCAAACACGAAACATTTTTGCAAAACCCTTAAGTGAAAAGAGATTAAATATATATAAAAAAAAAACGAACACAACAATAAGTCACAAAACAAACTATACGTACATACAAACACACATAACAATACCAGAAGAAAGGAGAAACACACAGCATCATCTAAAAATTTCAATACACCTTGTTACCTTGTGATACAAATGACAATATTGATCAGAATTATAGGAGTGATAATCAATAGAAGAGATGAGGTGAGGGTGGAGCGTGCGTGTCAGTGTGGAAATGATGAAAGGGAGAGGAGGAGGAAGGAAGGGATGAAGAAGAGACAGCAGACTAATGGACATCAAAGCATGGAACAGAAGGTGTCGTAATAAGGGGGAGGGATAGTGAAGGACGGTAACGGGAGTACTGGATGATGGGTATGCGGGAGGGTGGAAAAGGTTCGGTTGATGCAGGGAAAAAAGGTGAGACGATGCTTAGAATGCTAGGTACATACTAGTCGGTGCTTCTAAATCTAAACCCACGCCTGAAGTTTCAATTAATTGTTTTTTAGATTAATGATTTTTATACATACTAATTAGTGATATCATAATGTTAGGGAGTAATTATCTAAACTGAAGCATTATATTTATATTAACCTTATGACTGACTTGATACTTGGTAGAACGGAGAAAAGGATGGATCAGATTAAATAAACGATGTAAGAAATTTTACTGATAGTTTTTTTTAGATTCCTAAATGGCTTTTTTCCTATTCTCTTTCTTGCATTGGTTTGATTAATGACAGGAAGTTGTATTTGTTAATGTTATACAATTAACTTTGATGTAGCGTCGATAAGACTGAATAGTGCAGGAAGTTTTAGTTGAGTATATCCTGCCTTCCATGATCAACTGTATTCAATGTATAGTCACTCCCTTGTAATGTTGCAGAATACATTGAAGTTGCATGAAGTTCACTATTTATATAAACACAGCTCGTGATGAAAGGAAAATATGTTTAATGTAAAAATGCTTGTCATTATTTGAAGAAAGGAACAACAACAGAAAAATATATTTGGGTAGAAATCTTACTTTTCATGTCACTTATATCTTTATCTGTTATTACGTATGCTAAGTTCTTTTTTCATCTATACTGTCAGAGGCATAAATAATGGCTTATAAAGGAAGTGAGTAAGGACTTCCTGGTACACCATGTGTTTTTAAGATTTACAAAGATAGATGCCTTTGTAAGTTTATCAAGGATGATGTTTTTGCGTGATCGGTAACCTGACATACATGTCCTTGCACCTCCCTCATGGCAACAGATCTGTTCCGAAGGGTTGTCCTGGGAATATTCACACCAAGAAGCCATGCTCGACCTGAAGTCACACTCAATACTACCATAACCTCAACACGTGCATGTACACAATGAATTACTGTAATCATCATTTATATGAGCCAAATTAAATGACTTGTAGAAATCAGTATTACCTAATTTACTTTTTTTTATTTACATGGAACACAAAAGGAAATGAGAACACAGTTACCATGAACTTTTCCTCATTTTTCCTCAACTTTAACTCATTATTTCCTGTCTCTTTTCCACCTTTACTGCCGCCATACCCACTATATACCATCTCCACCATCACCAACTCCTCCTCCTTCTCCTCCTCTTCCTCCTTCTGCTCCTTTTCAAGACGCCCCTCCCTAAATGTTGGTTCAATACGACGTGACAGGAGACCATTACTGAGAAAAGCGAACAAGGAATCGAACTGCAACATTTTTAATTAATGTGACGTGGAAACCAAAAATACTCAAGTGGACCACAGTTGTATTGACAATGTTATATGCATTTGAGGCTGTAGCAGCAATAGCCTCTCTCGTTCTCAACATATTCAAAAGAGAACGCAAATATTCTAGGCGTCACTATGGAAAAAAAATATATAAATCTAAGTCAAATAACGGTCAAGAGGCAGTCCATCTTAGCCTCCATAAAGCCTATTGGCGCCAACGGTTTGTGTTGTAGAAAAAAAAAATTTGTGTCAGACGCAGTGGAGCCAACCAGGATTTACTGTGGTGTGGTAGATCGCTGGAGTGACTTGATGTTGGAGGATTTGAGAAGTGAGTGGGCCCTCGAAACACTGGGTTTAATCTCCTGACAGCTGATGGATGCTGAGGCTATATGATGAATCTCCTGGGAGTGGTATTCAAGGGTGGACGTGCTGATACACATCTTAAGGCCAACACGCAAATTTTCTCAGTTAGTCTCATGAGAATTATCTATTTTTTTTCTAATTTGAGTAATACACACGTCGTTAGACTCGTAATCATTAGAAAAGATATTATGATTTTAATATTACTACATTTCAATTTTTCTAAATAAAGGCAGAATGTAGAAATTTGCTCTGCAGCCCCATACCTCGAATTTTTGCACGCAAGCATTTCAAGCACTATACTCGTATGTGATGATGATGATGATGATGATGATGATGATGATGATGATGATGATGATGATGATGATGATGATGATGATGATGATGGCACCTATAAGAAAATCCCATTAGTATGAAACTGTTATTAAAAATTAAAAATTAAAAATACTGCTAAATAATTAAACAGGATATATAAAAGTTTAAATATTTCCCTTTCTATAAAAACAAATACCTTATGTTCCAGGAAAAGACTCTTCCAGCATCACAGTGAAACACAACTTTTCGCATTATTATTTTCTTCCTAGAACGTGTTTTCATGGACGCAAACCCTTTGTAAGATATCTCGCTGCACAGTATACATAGGAAAAAGGGAATTGTGATATTAAAACCAATCGAGCCACGGTACGTTAGGTTTTAGAATAGGTCACACTAATCATGTCAGCTTTAACCTGTAAAACTCTGAGAGAAATATTTAGAAAGTATCATTGTACTGACATGTGTAAGGAAGGTTAGTGGTTAAGTCCCTTCATGATGCTTGGTATGAAGGTTAAGGATTATGTTATAGTAAAGTGTTGTATACGAAAGCTGTATATACGAGGAGAAAACTGACATGTATAATATAGACTGATCACTTTGAGAATGATTATGGTTATGGTAAGTAAGTTAAGGTGAGATGAGTCTGTAGAAACCCTGGTGAATGGATGTCTGGAGATTATCAATGTGTTTCACTTCACTTTCCTTTCAATATGCTAAGGATTTGCGAATATTTGTATAAGCAGTTAAATATTGCTAGTGAGGTCTTAAGTTATTCAAGGTGCTGTGAGAATCAATGGCTTTAGAATCTATGACATTTTGATTCACCGTGTGTTTGTTTCTTTGAGAGCGAGAGAAAAAAGAGAATAGATAATAAGTAAACATGGTAGTAATAATAACAGGTGTACTTTCTATCCTTCAACTTACCTAGGATTGTGATGAGTGTAACCAGTGTGTCTGCCAGAGTGAGGTTGAAGCTGAGGATGGTCATGCGTCCTCGGTTCTCCCACTTCTGTCTCAGCGTCCACATCACCTTGGAGTTCCCCAACAGCGCCACACTGAACATCACACCAAGAATACCCATACGTAGCTGTTCGTGGTATTCTGGACCTAGCACGTCGGGATGCGCCACAACCTAATGAGGAAACAAGACGAAGATAAGAAAGGTTAATTGATTGTTTTTTATAAGGAAGCCGATGCACTAACAAGGTAATATGATTAGGGAAGGAAGGGAGCATTAATTAAGGTATATTTGTTTTATAAAGTGAACGTCTTGTGTGAAATGTCAGACTTTCACGCAATACAGATTGAACGACCAAAAAGATCCGCTCACTGTAGGCAGCTGGAGAGGAAAAAGAATGTACAGGGGGTCACATTTACCTCATTCTATTTAATATAAATAATGTTACCTGGTTGTAACAATAGTTGTTGACTGTCTTTATCTTTGTGAGATCTTATACTAATGAACTTCTTTTTTTCTCCTCGTTCTGTTTCCTAAAGTGACGGTAAAGCCTTGAGACCGAGTTTCTCCACTGTTATTAAACTCAGGTAACAGTCCCAAGTGTGGTATTCACTATATTATATGAAATCTCTCAGATATGATAGACGAATTGTCAAGGCCATCACGCTGAGTTCAGAGGAAGACGAACCCAGTTGTACGACATTAGAATAGTCCTTTAACTATGAGTTACGGGATGTTTGAGTGTATTTTTGATGCGACCGTCTTCAGTATAGGTATGTAAGTGGATGCCACAGTCTTATGAAATCTATTAGTAACTTTCATAATGGTTTGCGGGAGAAAGAATAGCAGTTTGATAATGTAATACACGTGGGAGTTGGTTGAGTGATGGTAGGCAGTTGTTGTGTAATGTGTTATTGAATACTAACTTTCATCACCTTCTGCTATAGTCCTCACATTTGAAGCGTATTGTCTATTGTTATCTTATTTTTTTATTACGTATCTACCTATTGTGATTTCATAAGATTGAGTTAAATTTGTTGTGTGCCGTTTTTATCTACACTATTTCGTTATGTGTGTGTGTGTGTGTGTGTGTGTGTGTGTGTGTGTGTGTGTGTGTGTGTGTGTGTGTGTGTGTGTGTGTGTGTGTGTGTGTGTGTGTGTAATTACAATTTTATAGTTATTCATACTGTTAATTGGAAAATAAAGCAAATTTTATGTGTAAATTTAGAATAATTAAATTTATTAATTTTGATTAGCTAAGCTTACCACCTAAATTACACAGTTGAGTGGTTGACATACCTGATTACTTATAATTCAATTCTATTCTTCGTGTTTTTGATGTAAGCTTGTTCATGACTGCATCATAGAAAGAGCCTCTCTGTTTAACTTTAGTCACCAAGTTATTTTCTATGAAGAGCAAACTGAGGCCACTCAGCCTCAAATGGCTCCCATTATGTGGCACCTGGCACCTGACAGCAGTCCTCAAGGTCACTGTCACAACTCACGGAGACTACCACGGCCACAGTCACAGGTTACTACAACACACACACACACACACACACACACACACACACACACACACACACACACACACACACACACACACACACACACACACACACACATCAGTAATTAGATATATGTTAGTTATGGACAGAATCACTGTTCAGGTTAGGTTTGGTTTGGTTAGGTTAGGTTAGGTTATGTAAGGAAAGTAAGTTTGGTTGACATCATATTGGCATATTTGTATAAAATGGAAGAACAAATGAACACACACACACACACACACACACACACACACACACACACACACACACACACACACACACACACACACACACACACACACACACACACACACACACACATCTATATAAGAAAAATCAATTCAATTTCAGACGTCTGACACTCTTCCTTATTACTTCTTTCCTTTTTTATTTCTTTCCTAAGTTAATTTCCTTCATCCTGTTGTCGTCACTCACTGACATTCAATCGGACTATATATTGTTTGGAATTCTTAAGACTCAGGAGGTGTTCCAAGGCTATCTAGAAAGCCGCACCATTTGACTTTTACCAAACAATGTCAGAATCGGAGAAGCGAAAAATCATTGTGACATTTAACGTGAAACCAATATTGGGTTTTCCTCCTGTCTGTGTTTTCCCGAAATGGATCTCCAATATATATCTTTGTTCATTTTCCCACATTTTCCGTGACAGATCAAGCCTTTAGCAAGACCCAGGTGATATTGCAGAGCTGTAAGATAAATGAGAATTGCTATTTAAAGTGTAAAAATGTGAATTACTTCAATTAGGTCATAAAAACACTACATATGACAGAGGCACGTGCTAATTGTTTAGCGTTCCCGAGGCATGGAGGTGAAGAGTCGTAAATCCAATATCAAACTGTAGTGTAAATAAACTTTTTAGTGGCTTGATCTCGTATCTAGATTTCCAACCATTGTATAGAAGTAATTATCAACGTAGTAGTAGGTAGTTGAAAGTGAAATAGATAGATAGTAAGCAAGAGATTCGTGTTGTTACATTCCTTGTGATTTTGAATTGATCTTTTATTCGTAACGTTAGCACTTCATTGTCGTCATGATTATCCATTACAAGTCAACTGCAAGGAACACCTTCCCCCCAGGGACAAAAGGTTACATATGTGAGATTCTACAAACAGGATCAAAACCGGCAATGTTGTGTGTGATCCAACATTGTACACGTTTCCATGAAGGAACCGTTACGTGGGGGAAAATGTTGCGTACAAATAGGTTGCTAAGACGTATAATGATATTGAGGAAGATATTCGTTGTTATTATTATTATTACTATGATTATTATTATTATTATTATTATTATTATTATTATTATTATTATTATTATTATTATTGTTGTTATTATTATTATTATCATCATTGTTCAATCTGATTGCAAGTCAATCCGGCCCTGGTCGTTTCGTCCTCCCCATCTAGTTACTTTGGCATGTTTTATAATAAAGGAAAGATTAACTAATAGCCTTAGATACGATTTTTTCTTCTTCAATTATTGCCTCAAAACTCTACGTTTAGATATGGAACAATTACAGAAGAGAAAGAGGAATGCTATTTTATTAATGAATCGCTGATATAGTTGTTTGAATTTCAGTAATTCAACTACTTAGTTGAGTTGAACTTGAAAATATTGTTCTTCGTGAGAGTTGAGAAATTTTCTATAAGAGATGTGTGTAACTTGGTTATTCTGTGACGGTCGCCAGTCATGGACGAGGGAGACGTCATGAGTGGTTGTGGCAAACAGAGTGACTTGGTGAGGATTTCACCTTCCATGAATCTTGGCTGAGCTGACGAAACTAAAACGTTGTTGCGTGATGCAATTTTGTCTTCTTGTGGTTCTGTTTTAAGTTGATAGTCGTTATCATCATGATTATTAAGCCACTTCCTTTTCGATAAATGTACATATCATTGGTCTCAGTTTGTCTTGGCCATACAGTACAGTACTAGATTTCAGGTCATTATATATATATATATATATATATATATATATATATATATATATATATATATATATATATATATATATATATATATATATACTTTATAATTTAACATTCAAGATTCTGATGGTAATTACCGTGGTGCTGTTTATCAGTCATCATATATACAACTGACTACTGAAGGTAACATTTGGTAACGTTTCCTTTAGTTTTCAATACAACTTTCTTAATTTTAAAATCGAGAATGAAGTGGTTCCAGAGAATCCTTCCAGCAGCAGCAGCAGCAGCTTCTTAATTTGATAGCATAACAAGTCAGCCTATCACCATTACATAATCAGTATGTATAACGATACTTACTTCCTTATATTGGGCATAATGGTCACCTACTCGGTCTTCTCACACGACTTGTTGAAAGACATGTAATAGTAAACACACTGATGCCAACGCCCTCCTTTGTCTAAACGCCAGTGTTCCCACTTTGAAATGTTCAAGTGTTCAAGTGTTTGTGTGAGTGTGCAGGGCTGAGGTGGGGCGTGCTTGCCAATATTCTCAAGATCACGGAGCAGATATTTCTCACCGCTCCTGAATGAGAGATTGAGTTGTCATTCGATTCTATCCGCTTGCGCGTTCAGCTGTCCTTGAGGCACTCAATAGTCATTCTAGTAGATCAACAGGTTTTTTGTTGCATGAGCTTGCATGTCTAAATCGATATACTGGTAAGTTTATTATTTTTTCCACAACTACCACTTCCTTGATCGTGGTTAAGGTAGTCCGTTGACCCACGTCTCATTTCTCAGTGTTACGCTTTCTTCCAAATCCTGTCTTATGGAAAGGGCGAATAAGTGTCCAAATATCCGAAGTAAATTGGGGCTTAGTATGTTCAAATGCTGTTCACCACCTCCTTCCGGAGGAAGGAGGTGGTGAACAGCATTTGTTTTCATAAGTTGGCGGACTCGAGGGAAGGCAGCTTAGACCAAAAAATTAAATATTAAAATTTTTTCACAAAGTTTGAACAATACAAAGCACATATCAAAGGAGCGAATAAACAGGGATTCTCCACCTAAGTCAGACTATGAGTTCAATGAGAGAGTGGCTATCCTGTCTTCACATGTTACTCAGTATGCTTATTTATCTAATTTTATTTTACTTTTAAACCAGCTCGTTCTCTATTTTGTCCCGTAATAACGAGCTTCATCGCCACGGTCTATTGGATGTAAATTGGATATGAATAGACCTTGTAAATCTAATATGGTGGATAGGAACCAATTATATGTTTATGATATGTCTAACGTCTTGTGCTGAATGTTGTAAATGATGTAATACAAAGCAATGCGTGTAACCGTAAGATAGAAAACACTAGTTAAACATAAGCACATCGCTACAGGATCCTCACCAACTATATGCTGCACACGCAAGGTCACTAGACAAGAGAAGAGTAAATATAATCAATACATAATAGATTAAAACCTGTTGTAAAAAATTGAAAGAATAAAAACGATGAAGTAAAGAAAAAATCAACATGTATACAAGAACAAAAACAAACACAAAAAAATCACACGAACACATAATAAATAAAAAAAAAAAACTTAATCAATAATAAATAAACAATAAATAAATAATAAAACACAAATAATCAAACATGAGCAAGGGTTCTATATGGCAGGACAGTGACTAGACTAGAGGAACGGAAAGGCTGCTGACTCACTGATCTCTTAAGTGATACGATTACTAGTAGGCGTAGTAGATGTAGGAGACCTGACTGGGGCTGGAGGGATGGTATTGAAAGGTTTACTGATGGAGCTTGGGACAGATAGGCAACATGACGTGACTTAGGGTGACTGTTTAGGCTCAGCAGTGGATTAGTACATCGTTGGTGACGATAACGATGATGATAATATTATATGATGTCAGTTTGACTAATAAGAACAACATTAGTCAATATTATGCAAAAAAAAGTAAAAGGTTTAAAAAAAAAAAAAAGATTAAATACATTTTTAAGTACATACGGACTACAGGGTGAATGAATGAATGAATGTTTGAAAGAGATCAATATAAAATGGAAAGTGATTTTATTGGATATCAAAATTAAAGATCAAAGGCGCGAAGTGTTAAATAGCACATATGGGGAACACTTTGCGTCTAATTCCTCACCGTCACACTGTATACCTGGCTGGCTTGGGTGCATCTGTCGAATCCAGTACCTCAGAGGCTTCAATTACGCAAGGCTCTTCACCGCGGCAAAGGGAGTGTTCCATCAATGAAAGTGGATGTAAACGAAGTGGTTGGCAAATGTGGAGCACCTGAGTGGCGTGATAATGGTAATAGTTTGGTGGAAAGATGAGGAGTATGTGCTAAAAGAGGACCCTCCATAGCTATTAATACCTGTTCTGAACGTAGTATGAACACAAGTGATACTCGTATGGTTGATGCAAAAAGATGAAACGTATAAAGCAAAATAGATTGATGATATATAGAATTGTGGCTAAGACATTGTAAGGCAATACAATTTATGTTAAAGATGTTATTAAAGAGTGATGTTTATGTTATAGCATCTTTGTGTTACGTTGATGACAGTGATGATTAAAAGATGGATATTTATCCCCCAAAATAGATCAAGATAAAATAAGACTTGCAAAGGAATAGAGAAAAAAAGTGAATGAGGAGGAAGTAAAAGTGGAATATATGCAAGGAGTGAGCGAAGAATTATGCGTCAAATGGATGCAAGTAAATGATGAAACTAGTAAGGGTGTGTTGAGAATATTAAAAGATTAGGAGGAGAAAGATAGTTAGAATACGGAAATTTTCTGAAAAGATGAGGCAGGGTGTGTGAACAAGGTTATAGAAATGATTACACGGAGGGAAAAAAATTATATATATCTAAGATTCATTTCCACAGTTATTTCCCTGAGCGAAATTTGGTTTATTTGTGTTATAAAAACTGTAATGAAGCAAGTCACTGAAAAAAATAAATGAAAATTGGAGATTAAATAAAAACTTCGATAAGAATATGATTTATATACTACATAAAAAATAACATACGTGAATTGCATTATAAAGGAGTACAAAAGGAAAGAGAAGGAAGATAAATCAACAGAGAAAGCGAAGTAAAAAGCAATAATGGATAAACTACTAATGAGGTTGTTAATTAGGAAATAAAGAAGGTGTATGTATCATGTTGCTAGTAGCTGAACGTTATGCAAACACAAGAAACACTAATACTAAGAATACAAACGGAAAGGAGAATGAATTAATTAAGTGAACTGTTGTATGGTAAAGTCAAAGTTAGAAGTAGTAATCAATTGACTTACTGACTGCACTAGCTTACCCCTTGTGTTTATTTCCTAAATCTCAACTCCTCTAGAGATCTGCGACAGTCTCTTTACAAAACTTGACAACTGAGATATCATCATTATCACATTAAAGGATATAAGAGTGAGGGAACATGCTTAACACCATAGAAAAGAGTGTGTCAGCTTAATCGATTGCTGACCTTGACTGTACGAAGCGGGGTGATGCGAGGCAGTGCAATATCACCCCAGCAGCAGCCTAGTCTATTTATGGAGGATGTTATGAGAGAAAGGAAGGCATAGATTGACTAATGGTGTTGTTGTTGTGGGACGAGAAATGTGCGAGAGTAATGTTGAGTAGAAATGAAGTAGAGAGTGTTGTGGTGATTACTGCAGAGATTTTATATATTATCATAATTGATAAATGATAGCGTTTGCCCACTGTAGGAAACGAAAGGAAATGAGAATGATAATAATAGTGATTTTATGTTTGTTTTTTTTGTTTTGTTTTCCCCTTAGAGGGAAATGAGTGGAAACCTTGCTTACACAAACAAGAAAAACAGAATAATGAAAGTAGTAATGTGTGATCATTTAATAAGAGAGATGAGAGGAACATAGTGGGGTTTCTCCGACGTATAATGGCATGTAAGAGGATGAACTTTAAAGGATAAGAAGAGCTGCGTGACACCATAACAATAGGAACGTATAACACTTAACTCTAGACACACACACACACACACACACACACACACACACACACACACACACACACACACACACACACTCACACACACACACACACACACACACACACACACACACACACACACACATACACATACACACACACACACACACACACACACACACACACACACACACACACACACACACACACACACACACACACCGACGTAGCACAAGAGTCTAGAAGCGAAGAACCAGTAGAGATGAATGACCTACCTCAGAGGTGTCCGTAGTATTATGTATAAAATAATGAATACTTAAGATGTGCACTCGTATTAAAACCTTCGACATGTCCAATAGCAAGGATGAAAACAACGAAAATAACAGGAACAAAGGTGGTCAAATGCAGTAGTACTTTAAGCATGTTTTAATCAGCTGGGGGAAAAAAATGCATGAAAGTGATATGATAAAGTGTATATAAGGAAGATGGATGGTGTGAGTGTGGGAGGAAAGCTTGGACGCCTGCAGTGATGGATGATGGGAGAGGGAAAGAGCAAGGGAGAGAGAGTGTAGGAGTGTGCGGTAGAAAAGACAGGAGCGTACGAATAAAAAAAAATTATGCACAGACTGGCAGGATGAAAGAGACCAGCTGTATCCACCATTTCCATAGGTAGAGATTTATTGGTAGATAGATTAATTTATAGACAAATAGCTAGTGAAGCCAGGTAAATAAAAAGATAGATAAATTTAATAGTTAGATTAATTCATTGATTGGTGGACTGACTGATAGATAGATAGATAGATAGATAGATAGATAGATAGATAGATAGATAGATAAACCTTCCTATCCTACCTCCTCTAATACAATAATGCTCATGACAATCTGTGAGAGATGCATTGATGTGGATTAGTGGATAAATTTGTCTCCCTCACAGTGATTTCCCAGAACGTTGGTCTTGTGGCTCCAATATAAACGTTAACAGCTCAAGGTCTTTAGCAGAGCCACTGTTAGGCGATTTAAAGGGAAATAACCATCTGTTTCAATAGGAAGGCAAGACGTA
>JAXIVD010009734.1:5000-7500 GCA_036785275.1 Cancer borealis
ATCTTCAGACTTTTCTACCATCTGGCTAAGACTTCAATGTCACTCTCTAACTAAATTAATCTGTGCTGTATATCTTTCATCTAATTCCTCTGACTATGTAAAATTCTTTGATTATTTGACTTCCAAAGTGGAGTACATCCTATCTCACTTTCCTTATGCTGAGATCTCCATTTTAGGGGATTTCAATGTTCACCACCAGCTTTGGCTTTCATCTTCTTTCACTGACCAACCTGGTGAACAAACCTTCAACTTTGCTATCTTTCATGACCTTGAGCAGCTAGTGCAATTCACTACCCGTATCCCTGACCGCCTTGGAGACACGCCCAACATTCTTGATCTTTTCCTAACTTCCAACCCTTCAACTTACTCTGTTAAACTTTCCTCTCCGTGGGAGGACCTGAGACAGTATTATTCTGATTTTCCTTGGGATGACTATTGCTTCCATGTCAGAGATCCTTCTCTTTGTGCCGAGCGCATAACAGAGGTGATTGTCTGGCATGGAACTATTCATTCCTCATACTTTCTCTAATACTAAAGCTAAAAAGCCCTGGTTTAACTCTGCTTGTTCTCGTGCTGTCAATGATAGAGAGGCGGCTCACAAACGGTACCGTAGTCATCCATCTGCTGAAACTCATGCCCTATATATTTCTGCCCGTAATCATGCCAAATCTATTCTCCAACTTACTAAAAACTCTTTGATTAATAGAAAATGTCAAAGTCTTTCCAACTCTAATTCTTCTCGTGATTTCTGGCATCTAGCCAATAATATCTCTAACAATTTTACTTCTTCATCTTTCCCTCCTTTACTTCAACCAGATGGCCCCACAGCTGTCTCTTCTTTCTCTAAAGCTGAACTCTTCGCTCAAACCTTTGCTACCAACTCTACTTTGGATGATACTGGGCATATTCTTCCTACTCCTCCACCCTCTGACTACTTCATCCCTAAAATGAAAATTCTTTATTATGACGTTTTCCAGGCCCTCTCTGGCCTTGATTCTCGGAAGGCTTACGGTCCGGATGGAGTCCCTCCTGTTGTTCTCAAAAACTGTGCTTCTGAACTCGCTCACTGCCTGGTCAAACTCTTTCGTCTGTGTCTCTCTACTTCTACCTATCCTTCTTGCTGGAAGTTTGCTCACATTCAACCTGTCCCTAAAAAAGGTGACCGCTCCAATCCTTCTAACTACCGCCCTATAGTTTTGATTTCCTGCCTTTCTAAAGCCTTTGAGTCTGTCCTTAACAAGAATATAATGAGGCATCTATCAGCTCAAAACCTTCTCTCTGATTGCCAGTATGGTTTCCGTAAAGGCCGATCTACTGGTGATCTTCTTGCTTTCCTAACTGAATCTTGGTCATCCTCTTTTAGGGACTTCAGTGAAACCTTTGCTGTCGGCCTTGACATATCGAAAGCCTTCGATAGAGTCTGGCATAAATCTTTAATTTCTAAACTATCCTCCTACGGATTCTATCCTTCTCTCTGTACCTTCATCTCCAGTTTCCTTTCCGACCGGTCTATTGCTGCTGTAGTGGACGGTCACTGTTCTTCTCCTAAAACTATCAACAGTGGTATTCCTCAGAGTTCTGTCCTATCACCCACTCTCTTTCTATTATTCATCAATGATCTCCTAAATCTGACTCAATGTCCTATCCACTCCTATGCTGATGACACCACCTTGCATTTTTCAACGTCGTACAACCGATGCCCAACCCGACAAGAATTAAATGACTCAAGGCGAGATGCTATAGGACGCTTAACTTCTGATCTTTCACTAGTTTCTGATTGGGGCAGAGCAAACCTTGTTTTGTTCAATGCCTCAAAAACTCAATTTCTACAACTATCTACTCGACATAACCTTCCAGATAACTATCCCCTCTTCTTCAACGACACTCAACTTCCCCTCTCCTCCACATTAAACACACTCGGTCTATCCTTTACTAAAAATCTAAACTGGCAATTTCATATCTCTACTCTTGCTAAATCAGCTTCCAAGAAGTTAGGTGTCCTATGGCGTCTGCGTCCATTTTTCTCTCCTTCTCAGCTGCATGCTCTGTACAGGGACCTTATCCGCCCATGTATGGAGTATGGCTCTCATGTCTGGGGGGGCTCAACTGATACAGCTCTTTTAAACAGGGTGGAGTCTAAAGCTTTTCGCCTAATCAACTCTCCTCCTCTAACTGACTGTCTTGACTCTTTAAGTCACCGCCGCAATGTTGCTTCTTTATCTATCTTCTACCGCTATTTTCATGTTGACTGCTCTTCTGAACTTGCTAACTGCATGCCTCCCCCCCTCCCGCGGCCTCGCTGCACAAGACTTTCTACTTCTTCTCATCCTTACTCTGTCCATCTATCTAATGCAAGGGTTAACCAGTATCTTCACTCTTTCATCCCTTACACTGGTAAACTCTGGAACTCTCTTCCTTTGTCTGTTTTTCCACCTGCCTATGACTTAAACTCTTTCAAAAGAGGAGTGTCAAGACACCTCTCATACTAAATTGAACTGCC
>JAXIVD010009735.1:0-2500 GCA_036785275.1 Cancer borealis
AGAGAGGTATGGAGATGACGTGAGAGTCCAGACACATAAAGAAGGTGTCAGAGAATTTTAAGGGGGAATAAAGGGAATTTAAAGGGCGGGGGGGTGAGGGTACAGTTGGGAATGAATAAGAGGAGGAGGAGGAGGAGGAGGAGGAGGAGGAGGAGGGAGAGGAAAGTTAGTTAAAAGGAGAGAAAAGGAAATAGCAATGAAGACAAGAGAATGGGAGGAAAGAAAAGAGACACTGAAGGAAAGGAGGTGGAGGAAGGAATGGAAGTTAAGGAAGTTAAAATATTACGCCAGATGGAGGAGGAAAAGGAGGAGGAGGAGAAGGAAGAGGAGGAAAAGGAGGAGTAGATAAGTATTAGAGATTTAAGGCGTGTGAGGAGATAGACTAGAGGAAAGAGAGAGAGAGAGGGAGAGTGAGAGAGAGAGAGAGAGAGAGACGAAAGGGAAGAGGGGAGGTAGGGAGGAGGAGAGAGGGAGAGAGAAGGGAGGGAGAGGGGATCAGAGAGGGTCTGGAGTGAGGGTGAGTGACGAGGGGGTGTGGAGGTAGGAAGAGAAAGGCAGGATCTTGTTTAATTATAATAATGTTCCTCTTTTTTCATCTCTGGCCAAAGCACACGTCAATTTGTCACAAGATATTAAAGCCGTACTGATGAGGTTGTCACAAATGTAGAAGGTGGGTTGGTAGGCTCCTCCTCCCTCCTCCCTCCTCCCTCCTCCCTCCTCCTCCTCCTCCTCCTCCTCTTCAGCCCTCACGCCCAGTCCACCGCCTCCACCTGTCACTGTTTTGTTGTGAGGTGTGCATGAGTAAAAGATGAATGAGAAAAAAATAAATATTGTGAGTTACACTGTATAGTATAGATCGTGTGGTCGAGGTGAGTGTGAGTGTGTGTGTGTGTGTGTGTGTGTGTGTGTGTGTGTGTGTGTGTGTGTGTGTGTGTGTGTGTGTGTGTAAAGCGATAAATAATAATAATAGTAACTTTAAAACACACCTAATCCGTCTCTTCCTTTTCCCTTCCCTTTTTTTCTCTCCCTCCTTCCTTCTTCCCTCCTTCAGACAACGGTGTCTTCTCCATGGCAGCATATCTACACCTCCATTTTATCCACACACACACACACACACACACACACACACACACACACACACACACACACACACACACCACACTTGCATCCTTCCCTCCCACCCTCTCGTACACTTTTTCTTTTCTCATCGCCTCTCCAAACGCCTTTTGATGTAAGTTTCGTCTGGAAAATTTTAACGCCTCGACATAATAGACTTCGCGGGGCGCCTCTGAGATATCGGCCGACGGGTGGGGCATGTCGGTGCCTCCCTCACGCCCTGCACACTGCCGCCGAGACTTCAATACACGATACTTCACACTCTTGAGCCAGCTACTGAAGGCGGCGTGTGAGGGAGGGAGGCAAGGGAGGGAAGGAGAGGTGAGTCAAGGAGGATGTATTGTGAGTGTGTTTTTCCCGGTTTCTTTTATTTGTGAGAAAGATATTTTGATGTGTCAGTAAGTGGTGTTTTAATTAGCTTGATTAGCTTTTTTATATTATTATTATGATTGTTATTGATTGGTATTAGTTATTATTCTCTCTCTCTCTCTCTCTCTCTCTCTCTCTCTCTCTCTCTCTCTCTCTCTCTCTCTCTCTCTCTCTCTCTCTCTCTCTCTCTCTCTCTCTCTCTCAAAAGCAAACTTGTACTACTCGTCGTGATTGATTCAGAACTCTACGGACAGTTTGTCGTGTTCAACATTTGAGTTTTTTCACAAAATACATGTGCGCTGTGGTATTTGGATGTAAATAGATGATTGCAAACAGAGGAAATAAACATGGATTAAAAGTGTAAATTGTCCTAAATACAACAAAAGCAGGCATAATTATTACTATTATTTTTACCACTACTACTACTACTACTACTACTACTACTACTACTACTATTACTACTACTATTACTACTACTACTAATTCAGCAACTCGCCCTCCTAACCCTCTTCTGCTCCTTTCCTTTCATCCCTTTCTTTTCCTTCCCTTTCTCAGAAGTCTCCCACCGATGCCTCTTACCTTTCATCAATTATATTATTCCTCCTCCTTCACTTCATTATCACTTCTTCGTCCCTTCATTTTCTCTTTATGCTTCTTATTCTTCCTCTTCCCTTACCACATTAGTTTCATCTCCCTAACAACGCCTGTCATTCCTCCTCCACATTACCGTTGCCTTCCCTCCACCTTTACCTCCACCTCCACCTTTACCTTCACCTCCACTTCCACCTCCAACTCCACCTCCACCTTTACCTCCACCTCCACCTCCCCCTCCACCTCCACCAGCTTCCCTCCGTCAGGTATGCCAAACCTATGTTCCTATCCCTCTATAATTTATTTGAATGTAGGGGAGGAGGAGGAGGAGGAGGAGGAGGAGGAGGAGGAGGAGGAGGAGGAGGAGGAGGAGGAGGAGGAGGGACTAAGTTGACAGGAATAGGATTAAGGAATAAAAGGCAAT
>JAXIVD010009735.1:5000-7500 GCA_036785275.1 Cancer borealis
TGAGGGGAAAGGATTGCAAGGGGAAGGAGAAAGGTAGGTAAAAGGGAGAGAGGGA
This sequence comes from Cancer borealis, assembly GCA_036785275.1. Lineage (NCBI taxonomy): Eukaryota > Metazoa > Arthropoda > Malacostraca > Decapoda > Cancridae > Cancer > Cancer borealis. Next base: position 5,056 of record JAXIVD010009735.1, read on the forward strand.
GGGAAGGAGGGAGGGAGAGGGAAGGGTGAGGCAGAGGGCGAGATGAGAGAGGGAGGGAAACCAAAATGAAGGGTAGGTAAGGGAAGGGAAGGGTAGAGAAGGGAAAGGGAGGGATAAGAAAAAAAATGTTACGATAGGATTAGGAGGGGAAGGAAAATGTGAGGCAAGGAAATGGATAAGAAGAGAATAAGAAGAGAAAGGGAAACACACGTAACAGAGGTAAAAAAGGAAGGGGAAGAACTGGGGAAAAGTGATGGGAAGAAAGTGATGGGAAGCAGAGATGAGGAAAGAAGGGAGAAGGAAGATATTGAAAGGAAGGAGAGGTAGAAAAAATGAGGAAAGTGGATGGAAGGAGAACGAAAAAAAATGAGAGAAAAGGAGAGACAAGGAAATAAGGCAAAAAAAAAATTATTGAAGAGAAAAGAAAACGAAAAGAGGAAAATAAGAGAAAGAAAGACACAAAGAAAAATGAAACAATAAACAAATAAATGCAAAGGACAAAACAAAAGGGAAAAGTAAAAAAAAAAAAAGGAAACAGACAAGGAGAGGAAGAGGGGAAAGAAGAAGGGAATGAGGGTACACGTTTCAAGTCCAAGGGAGTGACGAGGGACAGTGAAAGTGATTGCTTATGATGGCCATTCGATACAGCCAGCCACCCACGAGCCTCTACTTTCATATTCCTCCATCTCCTCTGACAATGGAGACGCCCTTCCCCCCCTACCCCCCATCTTCCCTCCTTTCCTCCACAACAACAGGGTATATATCACATCTCAGAATGGAGAGAGAAAAATCCTTCCGGCCAGTTTTCAGGTCTTGAACACGCATTAAAGAAAGTCTCAATATCTTTCGACGTTCCAGACCACAACTTTGGGACGAAAATGCTTCAGTTCTTGTGAGTTTATTTTGATTCTGTATTTTGTTAAGTAATGGTCTGGGTTTTTACGAAGTGTTTGGATGTTTAGAAAAGTGACTTGACAGAGTTTATATGTATTCTGTTTTCTTTTAGTATTGAGACGTTTAGAAAATTTACTTAACAGAGTTTATATGTATTTTGTTAAGTAAATGTCTGTTTCCTTCTAAGTATTGGGATGTTTAGAAAATTTACTTAACAGAACTTACATGTATTTTGCAAAGTAAATGTGGATGCTTAGAGTATTAACTTAACAAAACTGATGTATATTATGTTAAGTAAATGTCAAAGTTCTTTTTTTAAGTATCTGGGTGTTTAGAAAACTTACTTAAACAAAACTTAATTATTATATTAAGTAAATGTTTGTGCTCTTCATGTATTTGGATTATTAGTGAATTTACTTAAACAGAATAAACAGATAATTAGCACGTGCTTATTACATGTTAATTGTAGCCAGAAAAGAACTACATAATCACTAACTAATAACGACCTACAATGATGGAGGTAATAATGATAACAACGATGATAATGATGAAAAACATAACCTCCAAATGATAACATAAAATGACTGACCTTGACAATAGACGAAATTAATAAATATAGATAAAAAATATATATATAATTGTAAGAGAATATTACAAAAAGTGAATATATTTGAACAAAGAGTTAAAGGGCTGCATGATGGCCTTTCAGAGTGGAAATTGCGTTGGCTTCAAATCGCTGAAATGAAGCTAAATTTATTCTACAAAAGCCATGAAAGGGGGTACTTGTGCACACGTGATGCGTTAGTTATCAAATGATGCTGGCAACACATTTTTTTCAAAGGCAACACAAATTAATAACTGAAATCATTGCTTTTTCACTGACCTCCTTCTCCCCCTTCCTCCCCTTTCCCTCTCCCTCTCCCTCCTCCTCCTCCTCTTCTTCCTCCTCCACTGTGCGTTTCATAGAAGATGGTTGGTGAATGCTAAGGACATTCCCCCTTAAGAAACATAAATAAAGGGACACAACAAGAGAATAGGGTTAAAGTAGGGGAGGTAATAAAGAAAAGAAAGAGACACTAGAATAGATGTCAAGAATAATCTTTATTCTTCCACTGCTACATCATCTCCCTCACCTTCCCCTTCTCCCAACCTCCCCAATACCACCTATACTTGACCCTCCACCACAACCACTCTCCCACAACTTCCCTCTCACCTCCATCACTCCTCTCTTACCCCCTTTCTTTACATCCCACTCCACCCTTTCTTCTTACCAATTCCCACTTCACCCTCTCCCCTCCCAATACCCCCTCTCTCCCCTCACCACTTCTCCCTATCCCCACTCCCCCCTTACCACTTTCCCCTTCCCACTCCAACCTCTCCCCTCACCACATCCCACTCCACCTTCTCCCCTCATCCCTTCCCCTCGCCTCCTCCTTCTCCTCTTAATGGAATAACAGACTCTGTGAAGCCTTTGTTTAGCTCGGCCGGTCCATTTAAGACGATTAGCTACTGGTGGTGTCCTCCTCCTCCTCCTCCTCCTCCTCCTCCTCC
>JAXIVD010009736.1:0-10000 GCA_036785275.1 Cancer borealis
TATTCACTGTACGTACATCACTGCTTATCTCTTCTACAATCAAATTTCTCTCCTTCTCCTTCCACATTCCAATTTATTTTTTCTCTTCATGTTATATCTCCAAATTTCTTTACATTTTATCCCATTATCATTTACCTTTCTCCCTCATTTCATCTTCCTTTACGTTCTCTCCCCGACTTTCCTCTCCTACAATCTTCCAATAGCCTTTACCTGCCGCTCCTTATCTCCTACCATCACCTTTTCCTCTTCCTTTCAAGTTATTGGAGAACTAAATAATTTATTGAGCTTAGTAAGTACGTGCGAGACGATAAGATGATTCGTTTAGGCGATAACACTGATTGCCTACAGCATCACACACACACAGGCACACACATACACACACACACACACACACACACACACACACACACACACACACACACACACACACACACACACACACACACACACACACACACACACACACACACACACACACACACACACACAGACAACGCTGGAAAAAAATAATAAAGGTGAGAGATGCATAAACAGGTGTAAGGAAAAGATAGTTTCATAATAAAAATACATTCTGTTAATAAAGATATGCAAAGTGTGGCGGAACGAGACAGGGCAGAGGACATAATGAAACGCTGAAAGTATGTTGTGGGTATTAATATAGTGATGAGGACTGCAGATAACGCCTCGCTTTTCGGGGGTAGGTGGGTGGAGGGAAGGGAGGCGGGCGTAGAGGAGGAAAGGAAGTAAGAATAATAATAATGATAATAACTATGAATGTGGTGAAGATGAGAATGTTGGTTACGTAACGTGGTGGTGGTAGTAGTGGTGGTGATGGTGGTGGTGGTGATGGTGGTTGAAGATGAGGATGTGGATGGATATAAGATGATGAGCTGGATGTGAAGGGTAGCATAGTGCTTATTATGTATATCTTATGGTTGTTAAGTTGGTGTTTAAGTAATAAGTGGATGTATGTTGCAGAGGATGACTTTACTGCGTGCGGCTGTGTGTGTGTGTGTGTGTGTGTGTGTGTTGTGTGTGTGTGTGTGTGTGTGTGTGTGTGTGTGTGTGTGTGTGTGTGTGTGTGTGTTGTTAAGTTAAATGTGTGTTAGGATGATGTGTTTTAGCTCTCTCTCTCTCTCTCTCTCTCTCTCTCTCTCTCTCTCTCTCTTCTCTCTCTCTCTCTCTCTCTCTCTTCTCTCTCTCTCTCTCTCTCTCTCTCTCTCTCTCTCTCTCTCTCTCTCTCTCTCTCTCTTTCTCACGCACACACACACACACACACACACACACACACACACACACACACACACACACACACACACACACACACCACCCCGCCCTCTGATTTAACTGAGATCAAATTAAGCATCACCTCAGCAAACTCACTTATCACAGGATCAAGATAAAAAAAGGCAAAACTTGAAGCATATAATAAGAGCAAATTCCATTAGTTAACCCTTGAGGTCTATCATTAGGTATTGTTGTGGCGGACGAGCGATGGTAAGTACAGAATTTGCTGCAACCAACCACAGCGAGAGAGAGAGAGAGAGAGAGAGAGAGAGAGAGAGAGAGAGAGAGAGAGAGAGAGAAGAGAGAGAGAGAGAGAGAGAGAGAGAGAGAGAGAGAGAGAGTTAATGCCATGTTGTTGAGAATTTATTTACTCTATTAACTTTATCTTTGTAAGCACCAACACCTCCTGGGCTTCATCTCATCCTACAGGACTCCTTCATGCCCTATCCTATCCCTCTCCTATTCTCCTCACTCCTCATTCCTTACTAATCATTCCTTATCCCTCACATTCTTTCCTTCACTGTTGTATTACTTTCCTCATTCTTCCTCCACTATAACTCCCTCATCCCTCATTCCTCATAAGCACATTCCTTCTCTCTGGTATTTCCTCTTTACAATGTTCTTTTCAGCCTCTTCCTCCCTGTATTTGTACCCCTCCCACCTCTCTCTTTCTCTACCTTCTTACTATGTACCATTTGCTTCTCCTCCTCCTCCTCCTCCCTCCTCCTCCTCCTCCGTGCTAATGTAACCCCAATCTTCAAAAAGGGAGACAAGTCACAACCCGGAAATTATAGGCCAATCAGTCTGACGTCAGTAGTATGTAAATTAATGGAGACAATCATTCGTGACAATATGGTGAAATTCCTTGAAGACAACGATATAATTAAACCCTCACAACATGGTTTCCGTAATAAACGTTCATGTCTAACTAACTTATTAGACTTCTTTTACAATGTTTTTGACACGTACGATGAAAGCAGAGCAGTAGATATCATATATCTGGATTTTCAAAAGGCCTTTGATAAAGTTCCCCATCAACGATTGCTTAACAAACTAAAGATTCACGGTATCTCTGGTAGCATCTACAATTGGCTTCAGGACTGGCTCTCTGAACGTAAACAGAGAGTAGTCTTAAACGGTGTCTCCTCTCAATGGTTAAACGTAAAAAGTGGCGTACCAACAGGGTTCAGTACTTGGCCCTATTTTGTTTCTGATATATGTTAATGACATAGATGATGGGATCTCATGCAAAATATCAAAATTCGCTGACGATACGAAAATTGCCAGTAAAGTAACTTCGACAAGTGACAGAGAAGTCTTACAATCAGACCTTGATCGACTAACGTCTTGGGCCAATAAATGGCAAATGAAATTTAACGTTGATAAATGTAAGGTACTACATATCGGAAGGAAATAATGATCACGTTCAGTACCAAATGAATGGAAAACTACTTTCTGCAGTGAACAAGGAAAAAGATCTAGGAATCACAATATCAAGCGATTTAAAACCCAGTCAGCATTGCTCAGAGGTAGTTAAAACCGCTAACAGATTGGTCGGCTTTATTGGGCGTACTTTCGAAAATAAATCAGAAAAAGTCATATTAAAACTGCATAATTCACTAGTACGACCTCATCTTGAATATTGCGTACAGTTCTGGTCCCCATATTACAGAAAGGACATTGACAAACTGGAAAGAGTCCAGCGTAGAATAACGAAAATGATTCCAAGGCTGAAAAATAAACCTTATGAAGAAAGACTTAAAGAATTAAACTTATTCAGCCTCGAAAAACGAAGGATGAGAGGAGATTTAATTGAAATGGTTCAAGATAATTAAAGGATTTGATAATATCAATGCAGAAGATTACATTACTTTTGATCGATCAAATATAACAAGAAGACGTCATACTTTTAAGATTACTGGTAAAAGATTCACATCAAACGAAGCCAAACATTTCTTTTTCAATCGGATCGTTAACGTTTGGAACTCCCTGCCCGCCAATGTCGTCGACAGTAAAACAATTAATACATTCAAAAATAGACTGGACAAATACTTAGAAGCCAATCCGCAACTAAAACATTATTCGTCAACATAGTAAACTTTGAGCAAGTTCCTTCTAATGTACAGTAATTACAAAATCTCGATTCGGAAGGACGTCGCTAGGGGCCTGACATCGCTTGCCAGGTAGTAGTGTTAGTGACAGTAGTAATAGGATAGACTAATCTAATTCCACGCATTTATTTATTTATTTTTACTTATATTGCATGGTTGGCCTTCCTCTCCTGCCAGTCGTGGCTGGTGGGAGAATCCCTCACCCTTACTATCCTGTATCCTTCATCCCAGATTTGATAGTGTAGTCTAGTTTATCACAAACAGCCTCGTAAGGGCCAGTAGGCCTGTTGCTGTTTGTTCTTCCTATGTGTTCCTATGTGTTCCTCCTCCTCCTCCTCCCCTCCTCCTCCTCCTCCTCCTCCTCCTCCTTCCCTTTTGCCACGCCCCGTCCCAGGTGGGCTAACGTGGAAAATGCGAAAGGCAAGAGTAGGGAAGGGTACACTAAGGTTGAGGAGAAGAAGAAGAAGGAGGAGGAGGAAGAGGAGGAGGAGGTGGAGAAGGAGGAGGAGGACTGTTGAAAGGAGTAAAGTTCAATAGCTTAAGCAAATTCTTTTATGCAGCAATGTTCAAAGTAAATATAAAAGCAAGACTTAACGTATGTAAGTTTTCTTCCCGAGAGAGAGAGAGAGAGAGAGAGAGAGAGAGAGAGAGAGAGAGAGAGAGAGAGAGAGAGAGAGAGAGAGAGAGAGAGAGAGAGAGAGAGAGAGAGGAGAGGGAGAGAGTGAGAGAGAGAGAGAGAGAGAGAGAGAGAGAGAGAGAGAGAGAGAGAGAGAGAGAGAGAGAGAGAGAGAGAGAGAGATTTTTTGTTGCCATTCACGTTTATTTATACCTACACTTTTGGGTGCATTGCCTCACTTTTTTGCTTGATCTACACCTCGTGGTTTGCTTGTAATCCTACACCGACTTGCTTCCTCAGTGTGGCTTATGGTGTTGCTAGAACACACCACACTTGTATTGGGGAACTGGGTATGGGCGTCTGCTCCGACCACAAGGAACAGACAGGACGTCCATCAGCGGAGACGGAGGTGAGCTGGCTCGTGACCCCTCACCCTCCACCTGTCTTTGGGTGTATAGATCGCTTCCAGTATTACTAACGAGGCTGTTACAACCTTCATTTTTTTCCCGTCCTTCCCTGCATCTTTTTCTTCTTCTCTCTCCTGAAACCACCATCCATCAGTACTACCTCTTCTTTTCTTTCTTCCTCCTCCTCCTCTCCTCCTCCTCCTCCTCCTCCTCCTCCCCTCCTCCTCCTCCTCCTCCTTCCTCCTCCTCTCCCTTCCTCCTCCTCCTCCTCCTCCTCCTCCTCCTCCTCCTCCTCCCTCCTCCTTCTCCTCCTCCTCCTCCTCTTCCTCCTGCTCCAAACAATAATGCAGCCTTCCTCCCTGCCACAGTTACAGAGGAGTCCTGTCCACTTGAACACGAGATACCTGCCTTAAAGAATTGATACTTGCCTTAAAGAATATCGTTTGGGGCACCTGAAGGCGGGTCTCGGCCACTTAGTGAGTGAGGAGGAGCTTTCACTTGTCAGGGCGAGGCGGAGGCGGTGAGCGAGGCATGGGTGCTTCGGGAGAGCCGGAGATCATCCATCACCCTCACACCCGCGCCGCCCACCTATGCCGACGAAGAGGGAGAGGAGGGAGAGGAAGGGGGGTTGTAAGAAGAAGGGGGGGTGAGGGTGAGGCTCAGCAATTCACACAGTGTCGCAGGTCAAAGGGTCACCTCGTTCTGTTTACTCCATGGAAAGACACCAAGTAATTTCCTCACCTCAGTCTCGTAAATTTATTTCTCTTTGTTGTTGTGGTTGTGTTCTCTCCCTAATTGTTGTTGGCGTCCCTCTTCTTCCCGGCTTTAGTGCGAAACCGGTGTTTGTTCCTACTTGAGAATAGTTTGAGTTCGGAAAAGTTGTGTCTGAGGTTCCTTTAGCAATGACTTAATAGCCATTCAACAAACTTTATTTCCTGCATCCCTTTATATGTGGACGAAATTCAAATAAGATTAGATGTTAAATGATGTTTCTGCTTTTATCCTTGTGACTTGAATTTACAAACATTTCATGCGTTAAACTTATTTCGCTGCTAAACTTTCGACCTCTTGCAGGACGGAAGACCTCGAAGAATAATTCGGAGGAAGCTTATCGCTCCAGTATATTGACGGTACGAAGGGGTTAAAAAAGGGACACGCCACTTGCTTTGGGTAGAGATGTCCAGTGAATTTTAGAAGGGACACACTACTGCTTTTAGGTGACGCTGTGATCCTACATGTTTTAAGAGAGACGTGTCTGTACCTTTAAGTAAAGAACTAATTCTAGATCCCTCTAAAGGGGAAGGTTAGTGGTTTTAGTGAAGCATTTGGCCGGGAAAGCAAGTCTATCGTAAGTAAGACAAAGATCCTATCCAGTGTAGGAACCTTAAACGGAGAGCTACTCGTCCCTCTCGTCAGCAGGATCCAGGGAAAGGGGAGGACAGGAGACGCCCCGCCAGTACTTAGATACGCATGTCCTTGAGGCCGTCGACGAACAGAATTCATTGCCCTGCTGTTCCTCGGCCAATTTGCATACATATAATCGTGTCAAAAGCGAGAAAAACTTCCAGGAGGTGCGGTGAAGGGGAGAGCAAGTGAGAGGCAGAAATTTGCACAGAATATCGATCACGTTTGGGAGGCGGCGCCCGGCCAACCCGGTTCTACCTCTCACCCTTGCACGTCGACGCTTAACTTTTCGCCGGCGTGTTTTCGTGCTTCGGTGTTCAAAAATCTGGGGATAATGCCGTGTTTACAAATAGTGAGCACACGAAAATTTGTTGTTAATAGTGTACGCTACTTCATAAATCTCTGGAGGGCTGAGGAGGTGCGATTTACAAGGTGAGGAAAAATGGCAAGTCTGTGAGTGGAAGTAAACGAGTATTTTGAGGGGATGGCTAGGGTGTGGGGTGGTGAGGATGGTGATGGTACTGGTGGGTGGCTGGTTTGTATGTATGTGGCTCATAGTAATAGTAGTGTTGAGGGTTGATATTTTTCGTTGTGATGCTGGTGTGGTGGTATTGGGTGTGGTAGTAGTAGTGCTGGTGTTTGAAGTATTGATGGCGAAGGAGGACACATAGGAACACATAGGAAGAACAAACAGCAACAGGCCTGCTGGCCCTTACGAGGCTGTTTGTGATAGAGACTAGACTACACTATCTAATCAAAATTGAAGGATACAGGATAGTAAGGATGAAGGCTTCTCCCTCCAGCCACGGCCGGCAGGAAAGGAAGACAAACCATGTAACATGGAAAAATTACATGGAAAAGTTTAATCAATACAATTAAAACACACACACACACACACACACACACACACACACACACACACACACACACACACACACACACACACACACACACACACACACACACACACACACACACACACACACACATACACACACACACATACACACACACACACACACACACACACACACACACACACACACACACACACACACACACACACACACACACATACACACACACACACATTTCAATTTCCTTACAATATCCTTATCTGACAGAAGAGAGACAGAGAGAGAGAGAGAGAGAGAGAGAGAGAGAGAGAGAGAGAGAGAGAGAGAGAGAGAGAGAGAGAGAGAGAGAGAGAGAGAGAGAGAGAGAGAGAGAGGCATGATCTATATAATAAATATATAAGTTCAATCCTTGCCAATATATAGAGTCAGTATTTATAGTGTTGACCATAAAGTGGTTGGGTGAGTGTAGTTTCCCGCTTCCATCTCCCTTGTCACTTGGAGGTTGACACTCACTCCAACACTTATTCACTCAACATTAAGATAAAAATATCTCAAATGAACTTCATAACAACTTTTGTTCTGTTGTTGGTGTGTCTGGTGAGCCTCGCCCTGTCCGAGAAGCTCAACTACGGCACCGCCACCTTGGAGGAGCTGGAGGCCCACTTGGCAGACACCGAGCGGGGCCTCCACGAGCTACGGCTCAAAATGACAAAAGGCGAGCGGCGCCTTCAGGCCCACTTGGACTCCATGAAGGAGTTCAGCGGACTGAAGGACGTCACCGCCGCGTGGAAAATAGTGAACAGAATAACTATCTACCACAAGAAGGACGTGCGTGCCCTCGCCAAGGCCGCCAAGCGGAGGGAGGACGCAGTCCTCCTGAAAGAACAAAACGACTTTTTACAAGAGGAACGGAACAAGGCTCTCAGGGAAGCAGGGATGACAGCGGCAAATTTCACCTTATCATCCCTGTTGGGTGACCTAACTAGTGCCACGGTCACATCACACAACATTGTGTTGGACCGTGGTGTTGTGAACCTGTCGATCCTCACACTGGATCACGCTGTTCACGGTGATGACGGTTCAACCACTGTGGAGGCGGACACAGTGGGTGAACTGGAATCACCCACTGTGGGTGGAGACACAGTGGGTGAACTAGAATCACCCACCGTGGATGGGTTAGTATCTAACCGTGCCTCCAATACAATAATCCAGGGAGCAGAGGGCGCCTCTCCCTATGAATTGAAGGCGAGACGCCCCACTAAGCCCTGGATGTGGCTCGTATACCTACACGTTATTGCCAGCATCGCTGTCATCTTAACAAGGGTATATGTTCGCCAAGGTTAATGTTCTAGTTAAACCCAAGTTCTAGTTAAGTTCCAGTTCAACAGAAGTTCTAGTTAAGTTCCAGTTCAACAGAAGTTCTAGTTAAGTTCCAGTTCAACAGAAGTTCTAGTTAAGTTCCAGTTCAACAGAAGTTCTAGTTAAGTTCCAGTTCAACAGAAGTTCTAGTTAAGTTCCAGTTCAACAGAAGTTCTAGTTAAGTTCCAGTTCAACAGAAGTTCTAGTTAAGTTCCAGTTCAACAGAAGTTCTAGTTAAGTTCCAGTTCAACAGAAGTTCTAGTTAAGTTCCAGTTATACAGAAGTTCTAGTTAAGTTCCAGTTATACAGAAGTTCTAGTTAAGTTCCAGTTCAACAGAAGTTCTAGTTAAGTTCCAGTTCAACAGAAGTTCTAGTTAAGTTCCAGTTCAACAGAAGTTCTAGTTAAGTTCCAGTTCAACAGAAGTTCTAGTTAAGTTCCAGTTCAACAGAAGTTCTAGTTAAGTTCCAGTTCAACAGAAGTTCTAGTTAAGTTCCAGTTCAACAGAAGTTCTAGTTAAGTTCCAGATCAACAGAAGTTCTAGTTAAGTTCCAGTTCAACAGAAGTTCCAGTTAAGTTCCAGTTCAACAGAAGTTCTAGTTAAGTTCCAGTTCAACAGAAGTTCTAGTTAAGTTCCAGTTATACACAAGTTCTAGTTAAGTTCCAGTTCAACAGAAGTTCCAGTTAAGTTCCAGTTCAACACAAGTTCTAGTTAAGTTCCAGTTCAACAGAAGTTCCAGTTAAGTTCCAGTTCAACAGAAGTTCTAGTTAAGTTCCAGTTCAACAGAAGTTCTAGTTAAGTTCCAGTTCAACAGAAGTTCCAGTTAAGTTCCAGTTCAACAGAAGTTCTAGTTAAGTTCCAGTTCAACAGAAGTTCCAGTTAAGTTCCAGTTCAACAGAAGTTCTAGTTAAGTTCCAGTTCAACAGAAGTTCTAGTTAAGTTCCAGTTCAACAGAAGTTCTAGTTAAGTTCCAGTTCAACAGAAGTTCCAGTTAAGTTCCAGTTCAACACAAGTTCTAGTTAAGTTCCAGTTCAACAGAAGTTCTAGTTAAGTTCCAGTTCAACAGAAGTTCTAGTTAAGTTCCAGTTATACAGAAGTTCTAGTTAAGTTCCAGTTCAACAGAAGTTCTAGTTAAGTTCCAGTTCAACAGAAGTTCTAGTTAAGTTCCAGTTCAACACAAGTTCTAGTTAAGTTCCAGTTCAACAGAAGTTCTAGTTAAGTTCCAGTTCAACAGAAGTTCTAGTTAAGTTCCAGTTCAACACAAGTTCTAGTTAAGTTCCAGTTCAACAGAAGTTCTAGTTAAGTTCCAGTTCAACAGAAGTTCTAGTTAAGTTCCAGTTCAACAGAAGTTCTAGTTAAGTTCCAGTTCAACAGAAGTTCTAGTTAAGTTCCAGTTCAACACAAGTTCTAGTTAAGTTCCAGTTCAACAGAAGTTCTAGTTAAGTTCCAGTTCAACAGAAGTTCTAGTTAAGTTCCAGTTCAACAGAAGTTCTAGTTAAGTTCCAGTTATACAGAAGTTCTAGTTAAGTTCCAGTTCAACAGAAGTTCTAGTTAAGTTCCAGTTCAACAGAAGTTCTAGTTAAGTTCCAGTTCAACAGAAGTTCTAGTTAAGTTCCAGTTATAAAGAAGTTCCAGTTAAGTTCCAGTTCAACAGAAGTTCTAGTTAAGTTCCAGTTCAACAGAAGTTCTAGTTAAGTTCCAGTTCAACAGAAGTTCTAGTTAAGTTCCAGTTCAACAGAAGTTCTAGTTAAGTTCCAGTTCAACAGAAGTTCTAGTTAAGTTCCAGTTCAACAGAAGTTCTAGTTAAGTTCCAGTTCAACAGAAGTTCTAGTTAAGTTCCAGTTCAACAGAAGTTCCAGTTAAGTTCCAGTTCAACAGAAGTTCTAGTTAAGTTCCAGTTCAACAGAAGTTCTAGTTAAGTTCCAGTTCAACAGAAGTTCCAGTTAAGTTCCAGTTATAC
>JAXIVD010009737.1:5000-14751 GCA_036785275.1 Cancer borealis
GATTATCATGTTTACTACAATGGTCAAAATTATTAATTAAGAAATAGGTATTCCTATCCTCACTTATGGCTATGCATTTCGCCACAGGTCTATTCTGTACATAATAATTTGCTCCTGGGAGCGCATTAGGAAGGGAGTCTATCTGGAAGACATCAAAAGTGTCTACCGGATTTCCTCTCATAGGGATTGTGTAATAGAAACTGTGCGAACCGAGCTGGATTGTGGGTCTGGAGGTAACTCTTATTACATCTCTATATAATGCTACATACTCTGGAACTGGTGGGAACAAAAGTCCCGGCGGTCTTACTGACGCCTCCTTTAAAATACTCAATAACACTTTATCTGATATCATTGAGAGAGTCACTCGTGTTTGCAACAATGCTAATAATCCCATCTTTAAATTGACGTTACCATTACTGAGGGCAATCAAAGCAAGTTCTAGATTTATAAGAGCCTTTAGCATTCTTTGCTCACCTTCAATTGTTAATGTTTGTAGAGAAAATTCTCGTATTATTTTATTGGATAGGTCTGTCGCCTCTTGCAGCTTAGATAACGCTGCTTCCATCGATCGCATTTCTCTAATAGTCATATTTAAAGTACTTGAGTGGACATTTAACATTATTCTTTCTCTTTCTGTCAGTCTATCTATCGACTGTATCTTGTTATGTATCTCATCTACTTGCTCTTATGTTGCTGTACCAAACAATACATTGGATATGGATCCTAGGACATTGAAAGCACCTCGTTTAATCCGATATGGCTTTGTATCAGCTCCTACAATATATCTCAAAAATTCGTTTGTATCTATAAACAAAATCCTAAACTCCACGTTAAAATTCTGTAGAGTTCTTTTCAACGATGCTACTACTTGATAACTAGCGTTCATATGTTCTACATTCCATTCTATGTCGGCTGTCATATTTCTTGCTTGTATCGTAGTTTCTTGCGTAGGTTGGTTTGCCGATGTTTCCAGTAGGATACACATCTGTAACAAACAACCGTCTTAGTTTCTCTCGTACTCTAATGGGCTTGGCAATATATGAGGAAACTCAGGTGCTCTGCTTCTCGATCGGAGGTTAAATGAGTCTTCAGACTCCTGTCTTATCTGTTCATCATTTGGTCCCTCTTGGACTGTTTCTCTATCTCTCTTTTGCTCTGGAGCTTTCATTTCTACACTTAAGTCAACTCTTCGTAGTTTGACTCCTGTAATGGGTAAGCTTTTCTTACTCTCTCATTCTCTCTAACGGTTATACTCTCTTCAGGAATTCCTCTCATCCTGTCTGTATGTATTGTTATTTCTCTACCAGTCCTAATATTCTTCAGTTTCATTACTACCTCACTTATGAGTCTCTTTACTCTATATGGCCCGTCATACAATGGTTGTAGCTTCTTATTTTCTCCTCTTATGTGTACATGCTTTACATATACTCTGTTACCAACCTTTATAGGTTTAATTCGGGTGAATCTTCTGTAATTTCTTTCTATTTCTTCTCGTCCTCCTTCAATATATGCGGCACATCTTTCGTAGACCTTCTTTGCTACGATGGCCATCTCTTCTTTATATTCATCTACATTGTACCATGACCTTCTTTCACCCTCTAACATTTTATATGGAATGTTAGGGTCACTCAAGTGTAGTAAATAATATGGACTGTCTCTTATCACTTGGTGATAAGCTGTATTGTAGGCTTGTGTCGCCACTGGAAGCATTTCATCCCATATTGATCGATTATTTTCGACTAGGGTCCTCAATATATTTACAAGAGTATAATTTGCTCTCTCTATTATTCCGTTTGCAGACGGTCGATATGCCGTCACTGTCGCATGCCTCATTTCTAATTTAACTGCAATTTCATCAAATATTTGATTCACAAATTCTTTACCCTGATCGGTGACCACAGTCCTTGGAACACCATGCATGCATACTACGTTCTTATAGAAAGCGCGAGTTACTTCTGCAGCTTCCTTACTTCTTAGCGACGCCGTGATAAGGAATCGAGTAAATACAACTATTACTGTAAGAATGTACTTCTTCCCTTTACCTGACGTTCCCATTGGACCAACTAAATCCATGTGTATACGCTCAAAAGGCGCATTTACATCAGGATAGTGTCTTAGCGGTGCAGGGTACGCATTTCCAATATTCTTATACCTGCAACATATCGTGCATTTCTTCCCGGCCAGAAAGCAAGTTTCTGTGCCCTGTTCAGCGTAACCTTAACCCCTCCGTGCCCTGTAGTTGACGATGAATGAGCCAAGTTTAGCGCCTTGGGAATGTACTCAACAGGTAGTACTATCGCTTTTATCTTTTCTCCATAAGGACTGGTTATTTCTCGGTATAACATATCACTCTCTATTCTCAATTCTGCTAGAGATAATCTTGTGTTTTGCTTTTCTTCTTTCAATTTCTTCATTATTGCTTCCGTTTTAGCAGCCTCTTTTATCATCTCTTTTATAATTTTATATCCTCGGTCAGTATCCTGTAACCGTTTTATTTCTTCTATGCTCCAATTCAAGGGTTCTTCTCCCTCTTCTTGTTCTTCTTTTCGTTTAGTAACAGTTCTTACCATCATTACTTTATCCCTGGGATCCTCTAATTCAACTTCCTCTACCTTTCTCATTCTGGATAGAAAATCTGCTACTGGATTTTCTTTCCCTGGCAGGTAAGTCACATTAAAATCATATCCAGACAGTAGTGTCTGCCATCTCACTATCCTTCCACTTGGCGTTGCTTTACTCAGCAGCCATACCAATGGTCGGTGATCTGTGTGTATCTCTATATGATAACCCAAACACAGGGGTCTGTTTACTTGTAGCCCATAAATCACTGCCAGTGCTTCTCTCTCTATCACAGGATATCTGCTTTCTGCATTATTCAGTGCTCTGCTGAAAAATGTAAGTGGTCTGAGGTTTCCTTCCTCATCCAGTTGCTGTAACACGCCTCCAATGCTTACTTCTGACGCATCAGTCGTTAATATGAAATCTTTTTTGAAATCGGGGAATTTCAATACTATTTTCTCCGTCAACTCTGTCTTCAACTTTCCAAATGCCTCTTGGGAAGCTTCATTCCACTCTATTGGAGTTTTGTCATTTTTTCTGTGCGGTCCTTTTTTTCCGCTTTGCTGAAGATCTGTTCCTTGATCCACTATGTCATCTAGGTATACATATGCTTTTGTACCGATTAATCCGGCCAAAACTGTGTTAACTATCCGCTGGAATGAGCTAGGGGCATCTTTAAGCCCGAACGGGAGACTTGTAAACATCCAGTGTCCATCAGGTGATGAGAAAGATGTTTTCTCCATGCTCTCTGGATCTAACGGAATCTGGTGGTAGCCCTGTTTCATGTCTAGACAGGAAAACAATATACTTTTCCCCAATTGATTTAATATATTTTGGATGCTTGGTAGGGGATATCTATCTGCTCTTAATTTAAGGTTCAATGCTCGGAAATCCAAGCATAATCTAATTCCTCCATCTTTCTTTAAAACTGGGATTAATGGTGAGTTGTACGCGGAGTGAGAAGGTATTATTATACCTTCTTCTTGCATTCGCTTTAACTCCTCACGCACTTTCTCATGGTGACTGACCGGTATTGGATACGGTCTCTTATACACTACTTCGTCATCCATTTGCCTGATGGTATGCATATAATAAGGGGTGACGGTGAGTGGATCCTCTTCAGTAGCAAAAACATCCTGATATTTCTTGATCAGTGTCTTTAATACTGTATTCTCTTCTGTATTTGGAGGTAACTTATTATCCAACATTTCATATAATCTCTTTAATTTTTCTTCCTGTGTGACCTTTCGCTCTCTCCGCTGTATCACGCTGACCACCGTTGGTAACTGTTGTGTGGTGTATGAGCAGGGTTTACAAGGCTGCACCGCTCCCATCGTTTTTTCAGTTTCTAATTCTATTCCTTCATCTTCTACGTTAATATACTGCACTGTAAATATAGAATTGTTTTCGCCTGCTACTGGGTGTAATCTTATTATTCTTGGGCAAAGTATTCTAGCTTGAACATTTCCCTGACATGGTTCAAAAATCGCCTCTTGACATCCGACTAGAGGAGTCGTGAGGGTTAGGTATCCCGCCGAGGAGGGAATGACCTTCACACATTCCAGGAGGCTGGCCCTGATATAATTATTTTGGGGCAACCCTCCGCCTTCCATAGTGATTTGTATGGGTACGATCCTATCGCCTCTCGTCTCTCTCACTTTCCCTTTCGTTTCTCCCTTATTTTTCGTTTTATTTTATGTTTCGTTTCTTCTTTATTTTCCGTTTCTTCTTTATTTTTCGTTTCTTTTCTACTCTCTATCTGTATTACCGTAACTCTTTGTTCATTTCCACGGGACGTTATCCCTACTGTTTCTCCATTTATCTTTATTTCCACAAAGTTTTCTCCTTCTGTGGGTTTCATCGTCAACTCCACCTTATTTTGTCTTAGGTAATCTACCCCAAATACTATTGGTGTTAATAGTTTGTAATGACTCACTAATATCATCTCCTGTTTGATTATTTTTGTGCCGACTTTGACAGTTAATTCTATTTTCCCTTCATTTCTGACACGATCCTGATTTATTGCATAAATATCCACTGCTTCCTTGGTAATTTGTTTTCCCTCCATTTTTCTCTCTGCTAAAAATTGTTGTTCCATCAGGCTCCTGTGTCTACCATAGCCGTTACTTTCGTGTATTCTCCCTCTTGAGTTTTTAATTATATTTCTGCTGCGATCAGACCGAATTCTTTACTTATTTAAATATTGTTCTACACTAGCCACTGTACCATCTTCTTTTTCGTGCACCCTCTCCGACTGTTCTACTACTTGGTTTTGTAATTGAAGTATTTTTTTTGTTCTGATTGGTATCTTGTCCTCCTACAATCAATTATAAAATGATTATTTAGTCCGCAGTTTAGGCACTGCCTTCTGGGAGCTCTCATACAATCACGTGTACGGTGATTGCTTAACCCACAATTCTCACATCTGGTTCCCTTCTTTCTACAATGTCGTGCTATATGCCCTAGTCCTTGACAATTATAGCACTTAATTGAGCTTGTTATTTTCTCCTTTTTTCTTCTGTCTTTGCTTTAGTGAGGGGAGGAGTCGTGCTTAGAGCCATATTTACTACTTGTTTGATTTCTTTTCGTAAGTCTTCATCTGTTAGTTTATACTGGAGATTGTTTTTTTTTTATTTTTTATAAATCTTAAGGCACACTTGTATACTTTAGCTGGACATTTTCTGTTAGACCCCGATAAATATGATTCGAATGCGGGAGGTAGAGGTTTTTTAAATGCTGCAATTAGATCTTTGTTAACGTATACTACGCAACTTGGGTCCATTTTTATTAAGTGTTGCGTCAGCAAATCCGTTCTGATATAGAATTCTCTTATTGTTTCTCCCGGCCTTCTTGTGGCTGAATATAATTCACTTCGGTACTTTAAAAAATCCTCCTCCTTTGGGTAAATTTCTTTGATTTTATCTTTGACTCCTTCCCAGTCATATCCACTTTTTAGTAAGGCTGATTGTAGCATTTCTTTTGCGGGCCCAGTCATATATTGTTTTGCTAGCTCTATTCTACCTTCATCTGTGAAGTTGAACTTGGTTCTAGATTCTAGGTCTGCTACCCATTTTGACGCACTTATTTCACACATTTTTTCTGGGTCTTTCCCATATCTTGCCTGACCTCCGCAAAAGTATAGTAATCCTTGCGCTCTAGCAAGATTATTTCTGTTATTATCGCTTATTATTTATGCGAGATCTTGTGTTTGTAATGTTGTTACTCCTCCTATATTTCCTGTGCTTGTTGCTTCTGCTACATTTCCTGTGCTTACCGGACTCTGTGGTGTTAAGACCTGACCGTGCTGAAAAATTCCTTCGTTTTCCATTCCTAGGTTCTCGTAAAACCACTCTAAAGACTCAATACTTATTTCACTATTACTAACGCTCGATAGAATATATGCGACTTCAGGGGGACAATGAATTAGTCTTTGACTTTGGTCTGGGTCAATTGACATTAATGATCGAAGTTCTCTTGTTCTTGCTTTGTATTTATTTATTATTTTTTGGTTATTTTGTTATCTGTTTTTTAAGTTAACACAACTGCCACCACTGTTGTAAGCCGCCCTGTCACTTACGATTGATTACGATCCTTGATCAGGTAGGCAATAATTGCTGAATACCACTTTGGTGATTTCTTAGACGTCCTGTTCTAAGGATATTCAAGAATGACACTCTAGGAAGTTAGGGCACAGATAACGTCTGATCTTCAGAGACGTGAATTTCAGGGATGTAATGAATATTGTGTTAACTCTAGTATTTATTCTTAAATTATAATGTGGTACTCCTTGTACCCGTCTGTTGCTTCACTCTTTACGTTACTTTCTACTTTCCTTGTGAAGTCGTTGTTTAGTGTATAATACGACTTCACAAGGAAAGTAGGAAGTAACGTAAAGAGTGAAGCAACAGAAGGGTACAAGGAGTACCACATTATAATTTATGAATAAATACTAGAGTTAACACAATATTCATTACATCCCTGAAATTCACGTCTCTGAAGATCAGACGTTATCTGTGCCCTAACTTCCTAAAGTGTCATTCTTGAAAATCCTTAGAACAGGACGTCTAAGAAATCACCAAAATGGTATTCAACAATTATTGCCTACCTGATCAAGGATCACAATCAATCGTAAGTGGGAGGGCGGCTTACAACAGTGGTGGCAGCGGTGGGATGTAATTTTGTTGTGTTAACCTAAAAAATAGATAACAAAATAACCGAAAAAAAAATACAAAGCAAGAACAAGAGAACTTCGATCATTAATGTCAATTGACCCAGACCAAAGTCAAAGACTAATTCATTGTCCCCCTGAAGTCGCATATATTCTATCGAGCGTTAGTAATAGTGAAATAAGTATTGAGTCTTTAGAGTGGTTTTACGAGAACCTAGGAATGGAAAACGAAGGAATTTTTCAGCACGGTCAGGTCTTAACACCACAGAGTCCGGTAAGCACAGGAAATGTAGCAGGAGCAACATGCACAGGAAATATAGGAGGAGTAACAACAATACAAACACAAGATCTCGCATAAATAATAAGCGATAATAACAGAAATAATCTTGCTAGAGCGCAAGGATTACTATACTTTTGCGGAGGTCAGGCAAAATACGGTAAAGACCCAAAAAAATATGTGTAAAATAAGTGCGGCAAAATGGGTAGCAGACCTAGAATCTAGAACCAAGCTCAACTTCACAGATGAAGGTAGAATAGAGCTAGCAAAACAATTTATGACTGGACCCGCAAAAGAAATGCTACAATCAGCCTTCCTAAATAGTGGATATGACTGGGAAGGAGTCAAAGATAAAATCAAAGAAATTTACCCTGAGGAGGATGATTTTTTAAAATACCGAAGTGAATTATATTCAGCCACAAGAAGGCCGGGAGAAACAATAAGAGAATTCTATATCAGAACGGATTTGCTGATGCAACACTTAATAAAAATGGACCCAGGTTGCGTAGTGTACGTTAACCAAGATCTTATTGCAGCATTTAAAAAATCTCTACCTCCCGCATTCGAATCATATCTATCGGGGTCTAACAGAAAAATTCCAGCTGAAGTATTTAAGTGTACCTTAAGATTTATAATAAACAATCCCCAGTATAAACTAACAGATGAAGACTTACGAAAAGAAGTCAAACACGTAGTAATTATAGCTCTAAGCACGACTCCTCCCCCCACTAAAGCAAAGACAGAAGAAAAAAGGAGAAAATAACAAGCTCAGTTAAGTGCTATAATTGTCAAGGACTAAGGCATATAGCACGACATTGTAGAAAGAAGGGAACCAGATGTGAGAATTAATTGGGTTAAGCAATCACCGTACTAAAAAATTCCTTCGTTTTCCATTCCTAGGTTCTCGTAAAACCACTCTAAAGACTCAGTATTTTTTTCACTATTGCTAACGCTCGATGGAATATATGCGACTTCAGGAGGACAATGAATTAGTCTTTGACTTTGATCTAGGTCAATTGACATTAATGATCGAAGTTCTCTTGTTCTTGCTTTGTATTTTTTTTTTGGAGGGGGGTTTTTGCTATCTGTTTTTAGGTTAACACAACAAAATTACATCCCACCGCTGCAACCACTGTTGTAACCCGCCCTCCCACTTACGATTGATTGCGAACCTTGACCAGGTAGGCAATAATTGATGAATACCACTTTGATGATTTCTAGGACGTCCTGTTCTAAGGATCTTCAAGAATGACACTTTAGGAAGTTAGGGCACAGATAACGTCTGATCTTCAGAGACGTGAATTTCAGGGATGTAATGGATATTGTGTTAACTCTAGTATTTATTCATAAATTATAATTTGGTACTCCTTGTACCCTTCTGTTGCTTCAATCTTTACGTTACTTCCTACTTTCCTTGTGAAGTCATGTTATACACTAAACAACGACTCACCCTTTCACAGATAACTTCTCTCTTATGTCTCGCTTTCTTATTCTACTCGTGTCTCGTGTTATACAATAAACAACGATTCACTTCACCTATATATCCTAGTTAAATCAATCCTAACTATACCTCCTAGACCCTTCTATATTTACACAACCCAGCCCGTCTCTTAGCTTCTACTCACGATACAGAAGACCAGGTTTGCTGCGATCATCTCGTCAGTCTGGCCTTCGTCCTCTTCTTAGTCTCTTCTTTCTTCTTTATCTCTTTATCTTCACAAGGCTCTTCTTCCTTCTTTACCTTGTCTTGTCTTCTGTAAGACTCTTCTCCTTCTATAACCTTACGTTCTGTTAAGGATCTCTTCTTATAACTTTATCCTTATTCTCTTATGAGATTCTTCTGTTATTTTCGTAACTCTCTTCTTTATATCTGAGTTTCCGCTGAGTTGGTGCATGAGCGGGCCTAGAGGTGAATCTTAGCTGACTGCTCGCTGTGGCTTCTCTCTGTTTGGTCTGCGTTGTCTCTCTGTCTCTGGCTTGTAGCCTCCGCAAATATATACCCTCATATTTTGTGATTAACGGCAGATAAATGTCCCTTATCAACGGGGTACCCGTAGTGCTTTTAACCTAGATTCTATTTTGGTGAGCCCTTCGAGTGTTTTGCCAGGGGGGAGTCCCTTGGGTATATCTGGATCAGACTCCCGCTGTACTCTCATACGTCTTTGATTAATGACTGTTCAGTGACCATTAGCAAAGAGGTACCCATAGAGGGCCTTCCATACTTTTAACCTCTGACCCTTCGCGAATGATTATTTCGCGTGTTTTGACAGGGTGAAGTTCCTTGAGTTCCTCTGTATACTATGTTTCTTCCTCTTGTTCCTCATTACATTCTCCTTCATGTGTATTTAAAGTAATGTCGGTGGGTCCCAACACTTCCCTCGGTCTCTCCCTCATTCTACCTCTCACTTTTCCATCAGCCATTCGTCTCCTCACGTTTTTGCTTCTTGTTTTCTTTTCATCTCTCACTCCTCATTTGCCTAAGTTCCTCGTTTCCTCACCTCACCTTCCTCAGATTCCCTGTACAAGTGGTTCCTTAAGGGTTTCATCACTCTTTAAAGTGTAATGTTTCCACGTCATTATTTTTTTTATTAAGTTATTATTTTTTTATTTGCACCACTGAAACTTTCTTATAATTATTTTTGTACGTGATAACTGTTGCAATGTGATCATATATTGTGTTATTTATTAGTGTCATCATCTATTTATTTTGTAAATATTTATTTGAAGTATTTTTTTGCGGATGTTAC
>JAXIVD010009739.1:0-14749 GCA_036785275.1 Cancer borealis
CGTTAGTTTTCATACAGCGATGGGCACGTTATTCAGAAGGAAATTTTGAGATAATATGATGAAAAACAACCATTAAGCTTCCCCACGTGTGTCAAGGCTTCGTTCTTCCGGTATTGTGGTCCTTTATTTTGTATTCATATTGATCATTCATCTCCTCATCGTGTTACTTACAAATCTTTCTTCAAACACATGATTATAGGATGAGTCGCGTATCTTTTTTGTATTCCCTCCACCCACTACATCACAGAAAACCCGACATATCGTGACTAGCTTCTTTTTTTTCATGGCACCAATATCGTTAGCAGAGGTAATGGCATTAGTGGCAGCGAGCGGACCAGAAATGTTGCCAGCCCTGTCCCATGACCTTAAACTCACTCACGTTTTAATACTTCTATCCATCCACTCGCTTTTCATTTTACCTCTCCCTCTCTCTCTCGCTCTCTCCTCGTTCCTCTTTCCCACCTCTCCACCTTCCTCCCCTCCTATCCGTCCTTCCCTCTCTCCTACCCTCCTAGTGAACTAACGAATTTTAATTAGTGTAGTAAAGTGGTCTGCTCGCCATACTACACTGTCCGGAGCGGTGCATCTTGTGTATTCATGGGTCTTCTACTTCTGCGACCACAGTGGACTCGCCGCGAGGAGGTGGAGTGAGTGGCATGCACCAAAAGACTGCTTTCCAGGTCACTCTACCTTTGAGAGTCCACGAGAACACGACTCCGACTAGCTAATGCTCGTCTCCTCACCTCAGTTGTCATGCAAAGACTTGATTTTTGCATTTAATATGACCACTAGGTTTAAGAAGTATGTATTGATATTGAATTATGGGATTGATTAACGTCATTGTTCTTATTGTTTATGTAATTATGCAGAAACTAGATGGTTACTAGAAGGGTTTGTCCGTGGCAAAATACATGCTGCGTAACACCAAGTGTGTACTACGCCTACACAATAACTGCTTGATGGCTCGGTGATAACGTCTCGGCCTGTCACTCGGCAGGCTCGGGTTCACGTCTTTCTTAAAGTGCAATGTTTCATTGATGACCAAACAATTACTGTTCTCCTTGAGCAAGAAGATGGGGTGTGTGATGTGTGAAAGGTCACAGCTTTAACCATAGATCGGGCTATAATAAGCTGCAAGCTCTCTCTAGGAGGGTAATGGTTGGCGATCACGGGTCCAATGCGTAATCCTCAAACTGTGGTCAATTTAATTCACACATACACACACAAATACCATAATTCACCTAATTCACCTTAACGTATACATGTTCCACTCAAGTATCGCTTGGCAATATATCAACCGGATTAAACCATGATGTCACATTGTAGTATAATGCCGCCTCCTCTCCTGTTGATACGATCTTTGTTGAAAAGTTTGAATTTCTCTATGCTATTTTCGAAGAGTTGGTCGTTGTTTGCCGAGAGAGAGAGAGAGAGAGAGAGAGAGAGAGAGAGAGAGAGAGAGAGAGAGAGAGAGAGAGAGAGAGAGAGAGAGAGAGAGAGAGAGAGAGAGAGAGAGAGAGAGAGAGAGAGAAGAGAGAGAGAGAGAGAGAGAGGAGAGAGAGAGAGAGAGAGAGAGAGAGAGAGAGAGAGGAGAGAGAGAGTAAGAGAGAGAGAGAGAGAAAGAGAGAGAGAGAGAGAGAGAGAGAGAGAGAGAGAGAGAGTAAGAGAGAGAGAGAGAGAGAGAGAGAGAGAGAGAGAGAGAGAGAGAGAGAGAGAGAGAGAGAGAGAGAGAGAGAGAGAGAGAGAGAGACCCATCAGAAAGTCGCTTCCGATTTGCTTGACTGGGTTTAATTTGCAACTGATACGTACCATTTTTCACTTTTGTCTCTCGCTTTTCATGAAGCAATTTCCTGTGTTATTTGGAGGTGAATTTACCTCGACACCTGAGCGCCAGTCGCGAAATTCTCAGAGGAATGACTGGAGAGCTATGAGAAATTTTGCTATTTTATTTCCTTATGTAGAAAAATTTACCACCTCATCTTACTGACTTTGAAATTGATTTTGCATTAACACACATTCATTAACGTGACCAAATCCTGTACAATGATTCAGGAACACAAGATCTTAATAAATAAAAGGTTTAAACCATAAGAACCATAAAAAGAGAAGTCCATTTTGCCAGATCAATAAAAAGTAGTACAGTAAAAACCTGCAGCCTTCTTCAGTCCCTCCTAAGCTACACACAATACCTTAATGTAAACTAAGTTTCATAGTAACCATGATCACACGCACGCGCGCGCGCGTACACACACACACACACACACACACACACACACACACACACACACACACACACACACACACACACACACACACACACACACACACACACACACACACACACACACACACACACACACACACACACACACACACACACACACACACACACACACACACACACACACACACACACACCATCATTCGTCATCATTATTTGGCTCTATGATTCCGCTTCTAGATAAAGACCTTCCCAATTTTTTTCTTCTCGTCTCAATCGGCTGCTCGTCTATTCCAGGCCACGGCAGTAAACATTCTTATCTGTTCTATTCATCTAGTTGTCTGTATGACACGTCTGTTTTCTTCACCATCCTAAATAGCCATTGTTTCACTCTATATGTCAATCTATTATATTTTCGGTTCATGACGTATCTTGAGATGCCACCAACATGGACCGAACCATTGCCTTGGTTCATTGACACATAATTTATCATTTGAGATAGCGGAAGAGAATTTTATAAACATCATTTCCGATACATACAGTTGTTTTCTGCTAATGTCAAGTGTTCTTCTTGCTTTCTTCATACGTGTACCCTTGTTTAGAGTTTCTTCAATCTTTTTTTTCGTATTATATTTTTGAATGTTATTATTTCTATCCTCTTTTATGGTTTTAGACAGTTCAATTGTATTTATTTTGTCTTATTTTTTTATTGCCTTTCTCTTACGTTTTCTTATGAGATCTCGGGTGGGTGTTGAGAGTTTGTTGCTGATATCTTTGTACGCTTTCTCACCTACTTCTGGTGCAGTCAAAATCTTCATTCATTAGGTTGTCATTTAAAATCTTTATGTTTCCATTCATCTCGCCAAATAATTATGGGTTCTAATTGCAAACTCACCTGACTTCTTTTTGACTCTTGAGATAGTTGGCCCTTTTATTCATATATATATATATATATATATATATATATATATATATATATATATATATATATATATATATATATATATATATATATATATATATATATATATATATACACACACACACATATATGAATAATGCAAGTACTAGAATTTGGAAAGATAGATTAATGAAGCAAACAACAAGAACAAAGGAGTTTTAAGGCAAAGTGAGCAAACACGTGCCTTTGCCGCCCGTTTGGGGAATAGTTTTAATATGAGATCTTGATTACACCACCTGAAGCCAAGAAAAAATCTGACTGGAGAGCAAAATGTTGTTACATGTAAAGGTGAAGTGGCAGAATCAAATACAAAGATTACATATGAAATGATGAATATGAAAACACAATATACAAAACCGGAAAGACAGGAATTTTTTGTGCATATACAATACTTAAACATGAAAGTATTAATTTTCTTGCTGTGACTCACTTTGATAGACTGTAAATGTTGAAAATTAATTGAATAATGGGTTTGCCGAAATAGATAGAAACATAAATAAATAATTTATTTGAAGTAAAAGAACAATTTTATGGAAAAAATATTAATATTATAAGATGACATTTCCACCTCGTGAATGCATTCTTCAGGCGGCTCAAGCAAGTTGTAAATGGGAATTGGTTTTAGCAATACCAAGAAAACACACACACACACACACACACACATACACACACACACACACACACACACACACACACACACACACACACACACACACACACACACACACACACACACACACACACACACACACACACACACACACACACACACACACACACACACACACACATACACACACACATACACACACACACACACACACACACACACACACACACACACACACACACACACACACACACACACACACACACACACACACACACACACACACACACACACACTCACACACACACACACACACACGACACTGAGAGCAGGGACGATGCGGCTGGAGGCTCGACAGTGATCCCCAGAAAACCTGTCTCCTTCCTCCTCTCTGAGTGTAATCCCTAGAGGGAAGGAATGCGACCGGGACAGGTGGGTGGGAGGTATGGGAGGTGAGAGGAGATGAAGAGGCGAGAGGAAGAAGAGAGAAAATGAAGCGAAAGGTGGTGTGAAAGTTTGTAATAAAAGTCATTACATACGCTTCAAGGAACGCAAACAGACAATCCCTTAGGGAAGTAACCTAACACCTTTACACACATATACATACAGAGAAGCATGCACACCCAACAAACACACTGGCATCCACAAAAAAAAAGTGACAAGAATCATAATGTCAGAGGCGAATTCAGTCTCTTATATGTGCTTTTTGCGATGAAACCACACCTTGAAGCTATAACCTTCTAGACGGTACATTCATCCTACCCAATACAATACACACACGTGATACTCGTTGATTCAATTCACTGACAGACTGTGACGTTCTCTACGCAGCGTTTTCATATCCTGGAGACAGGGACATATGCGTTCGGGGCCTCCATCCACAACCTTGATGGAAGGACACACTGAGGATAACTCGATATTCTTTCTCGTAAGATAACCAACAAATTAAATCCCCACTGGACCACCAACTCAATCTGACCTTCCTAAACCTATTTGACGTCAGCTGTGAGGTGGCCAGGCTTACAGGGAAAATCAACCACACCTAATGCGTTCAGGGAGAGGAAGAGGAGGAGAAAAAGGAGGAAGAGGAAGAGGAGGAGGAGGAGGAGGAGGAGGAGGAGGAGGAGGAGGAGGAGGAGGAGGAGGAGGAGGAGGAGGAGGAGGAGGAGGAGGACTACAACTTACAGAGGAAGAACAAACTATAACTGGACCAAAGGAGGTTGTTCGTGTGATCACACTTTACTACCATAATATCTATATGTTAGAGGCAGTAAAGTGGAAAGAGGAGGAGAAACAAACAAGGAAGAAGTGGAGGGCGAATAAGCGGGGAGAATGTGAAGAAGAAAAACGAATATGTAAATTGGAAGAAGAAAACTAGAAAAAATAAAGAAATGGAGAAAGGAGAAGAAATGAAGAATAGTTGCTGGGGGAGGAGGATGTGGAGTAGGATTCACATAAAAACTTTTCATACCTCTTATTAATTTGCTGCCAAATCCATATAAGCCATTCCTATCAATCACGTCATATGTTTTTTTCTAAATAAAGAAAAGTAAAAAATGCTTATTTTCCTTTTGCCAAACATTTTCCACAAATCTGTCTCACAGCAAACACCTAATCCACACAGCTGCGCCCTCTCTTAAAGCCACATTACTCCTCACATATAATACGTTCTGTACTGTCCCTGATCCACTCTATCAGTTTTCCTTACTTTTATACAAGGAAATTACATATGCACTCATCCAATCAAACGGTATCATACTAGTCACAAAACACACATTTAACAATCTTACTAACCGCTCTATCACACTTGTACCATCACGTTTCAAGCATTCTATAGCATACTCATTCAACCCTGCAACTTTCTCTGCTTTCATCTCCTTTATATATGTACTTGTATAATAGTAATAATAATGATGATAATAAGAATAAGAATAAGAATAAGAATTAGAATTATAGTAATGATAATAGTAATAATGATAAAAAAAATAATGCTAATAGTAATAATAATGGTAATATTAATAATAATGGTAATAGTAATAGTAATAATAATAATAATAATAATAATAATAATAATAATAATAATAATAATAATAATAATAATAATAATAATAATTATATAACAGCAGCAATTGGAACTTGGAGGAAGAGAATGTAAAAAGAAAACAAAAAAGCAAGACCGCGATAACAATGATGATGAAGATAATGAGGAAGTGGAAGAAGAGGAGTAAAAAATAAGAATAAAAAATAGAAAAAGATAAATAAAATAAACAACAACAACAACAATAACAACAAGGAAAGAAAACAAGAAATAAAGAGAGAAAGAGGTGTAGAGGAACAAAGAAAGAAAACAAAGAAAATAGAGGAAAAGGAAAACGAAGAACAAGAACAAGAAGGAATTTAGGAGGAACATGTAAGTTGAAAGAAATCGTCATAACTGCAACGAAATTTCTACTTTAGTAATTGTATTTCTACGAACTTACAGTACAGGTGAGGGCGGCCAGAGAAGTGGGGAGCTAGAGGGCAGTGGAAGATAGAATAACAAGCTGGAACCAGGCGCAGGAGGAGGGAGAGGTCACTTTGAGTAGTTGTAAGTGGGGCATTTTCATCCCTTGTTTTTTTTTCCCTCTACGCTGAGACCCTTCGTTATTCCTTAAGTTATGCAGGACTTACGTTGATTCTCTCTCTCTCTCTTCCAGGGCTGCTGACACACTCGTCACCTCATCTGTTATCACCACGCGGTTGCAAACTTGGGTGAGTGTTCTCTTTTAATTGTTGTGGTTTTCATAATGATTCTCCAAATTCATTCATACGTTATATGACAACTTTTCTTGAGCAGTAGAATGAAAAAGTTACATAAATCTGAAAGTTGTTTTGCAAGTAAGAAGGAATGTAAGATTTATTCCCCGAGGTCTTAGTGCTGAGAAACAAAAGGCAGTGCGCCTTGGCAGGCATTCAAAACATCAAGAGAAACGTGGAGATGTTGCATTGGTTTGATGATAGTGTTAGTGCGATGGTTCTTTGAGGGCGAGTGGTAAGGAGAGCAGGTGTGATGGCTGCAACGCCAGTATCAAGAATGCAACTTTGTGACGGGAAACAGAAATAGAGTGCAGGTGTGCAGAGGGAGCAGGTGTAGTTAGCAGGGAAGGAAGCAGGGGTTATGGAAACAATTTTTTTAAAAGTTACGGGGAAGGTTAACATCATTGAGGAATTATGTTCAAGAAGAAGACGATGAACATGTAAAGAGGCAAAAGGAGCGGAAGGGATAGAAGGGGATGGAAATAGTCATGGAGACTATTACGGAAAAGCTTGATATGTTTCTTTTATTTTTAAAGATATCACTAGAATCCGAAACATATGATCAACAGAGATAATGTGACTACATATTTAATTTCACATCACTGTAAAGACACTTCACAACATTGCGACACACAGGCATCAAACTTCACGTTCCTTACATACATGGAACTCTTCATCTGATTATTGTGTAAACGGAGGCGCTTGTCGCAGCACCACCTCCTGAAGCAGACAGGTTATTTAAAAATCCTCGCGTGTTGTGTTGTGAGTGAAGCAGGGAAGCAGCAGCCACTAGTGTTGCCAGCTTCAGGAAAATTTTCCTTTTTTAAGAGGATTGTGATATCAACTGAAAAATAAAGGGAGAAAGGACGAAATATTTTGTGGGAAATAAAGAGAGAAAGAAAAATCAGACAAACTGAAAAACAGACAGACAGACAGACAGACAGTATGTCATATTCTGCAGCTGAAGTTCAGGTGTCTTGCCAATTATTATGCCAATTATTATGTTACTCCTTCTCCAAAGTGTATACGCTAAATTAACATTAAGATATATTTCAATAGATGGAAGCAGGATCTAGAATTTCCAAGGTCACTCAACCAAAAGTATGGGCAAAAAAATCTATGTAGTAAGAAAATTTGTGTGCAAAGGGATATTATGCATTTATATAGAATCAAGCAAAGTTCAAGCAAGTTCGCTATCTGTGCCTCTCGGAAGCCCTAAACCATACATCAAGGACTTGGCCAAGACTTTGGGAAAGGCAAAAATATTGTAACTTCTCGTCTACGTCGCGGTGAGGTGCCAGGGATAGAGGGATCAGTGTCTGGCGTCGGAGCAGGACGATGACAAGGACTGGAAACATACCACCCAGGCCTTCCTGGAACACCTGTGATGTCTTTAGGTTGTTTTTCACTGTAGCGACGCTCCCTGCAGCATGGTGCTGGAGGCCGTAATTGTGCAGTAGGGCCAGTGAGGATATTAGTGGTAATAAAGTAAACATTAAACCTTTATTTTTGTCTATATACGTCATCATCAGCTTCTATAACATTCTGTCAGCTAAGGCAATACCGTACTTCGCTAACTAACGTTTTATATCAGTGATTTGCTCATCCTTAATGAGAAACCTACTGAGTTGATTAATAAAATGATGATGCACGCTGCTTAAAATCACCCTTACAGTACTCAATATGACTGACTGCATTTTGTGTGTTCAGTGAGTAACCATCATGGAAAAAAAGACTGGCATGCCTGATTGAATCCAACTTGGAAGGGCTTGGAAGGGAAGGTGACAGAGTTTTAAATGAACTCCGAATGTGTAGCAGAGACAATTTTGCAATATTGTTTTTTCTAGAGATGGCTAAATGTTTGTTATAGCAGTGATGGTGATAATGAGCACTATGAAAACAAAATTAAGGGATAAACACACATTTGGATGGGACTAAAAAGGGATTGAAATAGATAAGAAGTCATTCACAATTACTAAAAATCGAATGTAAAAAAGGTGTGAGAGAGCAGCTGTCTCGGTGGTGTTAGAGGGGCTAGAGATGCGTGACGATGACCCTCCTTGCTTTTAGACACAAGGCCTTAGTCTGCCCAGCGTCCACCAGCACAATAGCACTAAGGTCTTTCAGCACGCACCGTTCGGCTACAAAGGCTTCCTGGAGAGCCCTGTCTCCCCTCTTCCCTCCTATCTCCCTCATTCCCTCCCTTTCTTCTCCTTCGGTGTTCCCTTCCTTCTTCTGACCGTTCGTTGCCTCCCTAAACCCCCTCCCGGTCCTCTCTTCTACTCCTACGTACTTCGACCTGGCGTGGCTTAGCTGTTCCCTTTACCTGGAACACACACACACATACACACCCACACACACACACACACACACACACACACACACACACACACACACACACACACACACACACACACACACACACACACACACACACACACACATCCACACACCCACACCCACACCCACACACACACACACACACACACACACACACACACACACACACACACACACACACACACACACACACACACACACACACACACACACACGGTCCGCTAGCGTAGTGGTTAGCGCACTCGGCTCACAACCGAGGGGGCCAGGGTTCGATCCCCTTGGCGGACGGAGATTATTTGGGCGAATCTCCTTTCATGTGTAACCTCTGTTCACCTAGCAGTGAGTAGGTACGGGATGTAAGTCGAGGGGTTGTGACCTCGTTGTCCCGGTGTGTTGTGTGTGAGTGGTCTCGGTCCAACCAAAAGATTGGTCACTATGAGCTCTGAGCTCTTTCCATAGGAGGACGGCCGGCTGTCTCGAGAGAAACCAGCAGCAGACTGTGACAGTGAATATACACACACACACACACACACACACACACACACACACACACACACACACACACACACACACACACACACACACACACACACACACACACACACACACACACACACACACACACACACACACACACACACACACACACACACACACACACACACACACACACACACACACACACACACACACACACACACACACACACACACACACACACACACGTACGTCAGTTGTTAACGCCCTCGTCTGTCAACCAGAAAGGCGTAGGTTCGAATCCCGCTCAGGTCGCTAAGGACTTTTCACTGACAGGGAGTGGTTACTGTCCCCCTTGAGCAAGGGGATGGGGTGTGTAATGTGTGAGAGATCTCAGCTTTACCCATATATCCGTCTCTATGATCTCTGAGCTCCCTCAGGGAGGGTGATGGCTAACTATCACGAGTCCAGCGCGTGATCCTCCAGACCATGGTGAATAACACGCACAAATATTTTCAGCGTTGGGAACCGTGTCACAACTCCTTCTGAGGCAGTGAGGGACGCGTTGGCGGCTCGTTGAAGGGAAGGATAAGGGACCGTTTTATCCCCTGGTGTGTTGGGATCACTGTGACAGACGCTTACATATTGAACACACGACTCAAGACGGGGGCGGCTCCCGGTTCAGTGTGTGTGTGTGTGTGTGTGTGTGTGTGTGTGTGTGTGTGTGTGTGTGTGTGTGTGTGTGTGTGTGTGTGTGTGTGTGTGTGTGTGTGTCTGTGTGTCTGTATGCTTGGGAAGTTGTTTCAACTACTAGCAAAATCGTTGATAAAGAAGAGAAAGGTAATTAAATAAAGGAGTATGCTATAATGTTGGTCCCTGGAAGAGCTCTTCATCATACATTCAGTAAATTAGAAGAATATAGTGTAGTGAAGAGACGAGTAATAAGAAAATGGGAAATTAGTAACTTGACATGAGTCACTTTATATGACTATCGTAAGGGTTACAAGTGGTCAGCAGCACAAAAGTGAGGCAATTGTGTCGAAGCAGACTTCACACATTTCCCAGCCCAGCGACTCGTAGCAATACATCAACCGGACCCGACTTTGCCGCTGGAGACATATAGATGATGCAACACAGGGAGAACTCCAGCGAGAAGTGGGACACACCTAGATGAACTTCTGGCATAAATAAATAGTCGAGCTCGAAGTTGTGTGTTTGTGTGGTTGTCTGACGAACCTCCTGTGGGGCGGTGAGAAGGAAATTATTTTCATTTGTATCAAGAAAATATATCCAGGCTAAATGTGTTTTTTTCACGACACATTCCCGTTCTTATATTAAGTAGATAATGACATAGATGAGAGAAAGACAGACAGACAGACACAGACAAAGACATATGTAGTCAGAGAGAGAGAGAGAGATAGATAGATAGATAGATAGAGAGAGAGAGAGAGAGAGAGAGAGAGAGAGAGAGAGAGAGAGAGAGAGAGAGAGAGAGAGAGAGAGAGAGAGAGAGAGAGAGAGAGAGAGAGAGAGAGAGAGAGAGAGAAACTTTTAGCGCGCCTGTCTTGTCATGTTTTATCCAAACTCATGCACATGCGATGCCTCCCCATCTTGTTTCCACTCGTACTCTCTTTGTTAGTTCTCTTATTTCCTCCACCGAGAGTGCTTGTGCCCGATCCTCTCCTCAGCCTCCTGTAGCATTCAGTTTCTTGAAGGTGTGATTGTAGCAGTGGTTCTAATACACAAGAAATGTTTA
This sequence comes from Cancer borealis, assembly GCA_036785275.1. Taxonomy (NCBI): domain Eukaryota; kingdom Metazoa; phylum Arthropoda; class Malacostraca; order Decapoda; family Cancridae; genus Cancer; species Cancer borealis. Next base: position 11,162 of record JAXIVD010009739.1, read on the forward strand.
AAGTTCAAGGGATTTTTTGTATTCAGTATGATGTGGTCTCATTATTATTATTATTATTACTATCATCACTATTATTATCATTATCATTATCATCACTATTATTGTTATTATTATTATTATTGTTAATATTATCATTATTATTATTATTATTATTATTATTATTATTATTATTATTATTATTATTATTATCATTATCATTATTGTTACTATTTCTATTGTTGCACTATTACAATATATTAATAATGCCAATTGAATGTATTGGATTTGTTATATTACTCTGTACCATAGAATCAACTTTTATTTCCTCCTTCCTACTCTTCCTCCTCCCGTGACTTCCCGGCATCAGCGATCACAACCTTGTCTTTCCGTCATCAGTCTTCGTTTCCTTCCTTTCCTCCCTTCCATTATAGAGCACAAAACCTCTGTTCCTTTCTCGCATACTCCTTTTATCACCACTTGTCTCTTCCTTGAATATTCTAGCATTACTCCACGTCCTCCATCAACGCCTTCCCTTCATTCCCTTCCCCTTCATTTAATCGCCTCTTCGCCCCCTCGCCTTCCTCAACCCCCTGTGTGATAATTACTGCGTGGCGTCACTAATGGCCTGGCAAGTGACGGCAGTTTATGGGTTTAAGGAATATTGACACCAAAGTCGATCTTCATTCCAGCGCCGCACCTCCCTAGTGGCCTTAAGCAAGAAGAGCCTCGCGTCTCCTAGCTCTCATATCTCATCGTTTTCTCGCTAGATTCTTCCTTTTTCACCTCCTTTCTTCTGCTCGTCTATGCTATGTCTTTCTTTCTTCCCTTTTACTATCTTTCCTCTTTCCATTCGCAGCGCACCAAGGCCACACAGCTTTTGTGTTCCTTTTTCACAATGAAATTCGCCCTCGAGGCCCACTCCCAAGCAAGATGTAACGTGAGGGGTGGGTGGGAGGGGCGGGAAGGGTAGTGGAAGGGCGTCTTCAAAGCATAGCTCTGATTTCTTTTCTTCCCGTTCTTTTCTTTTTTTTCCTTGTCAGTCAAAAGTAAGATATTCACTGATCGACACAGCCTCACAACCCATCCACCTAACACCGCCCCCCACCCCCCACCCCCCCGTCGCTCCCCAAAAGCATTCATCTGTACCGCCAAGGAGGTGTAGGAGTGCATGGGTGAGCTGTGAGCAGGAAAGATGAACAAAAGTCAACGACAAAGATATAGGTCATGCTTTTGCCTGTGTCTACTGGAGAGGAATTGAAGAAAAAAAAAGGTTAATAAAAATAATCATAAACTTAATATCTAATGGATCAACACCGTTAAAAGTTGACTGACACTGCACCTTACAGAACCATAGTAATGATGTGTGACTCTTTAGATCTCCACTTCTGATTGTTCTATCCTTTAATCACCAGTTGCTACCAGACCGTCGGACAAAGTAGATGAACACCACCCAAACGGTACCCAGTGTTAGCACATTTAGGTGGCCTGTACGTTCCCTGTCGCTCTCTAAAATGTAAATGTTTATAGTACTTCACTTAGCAGTATTTTTTGATAATGAAACTCAAGGAGAATAACAAATACTTTTGAAATTTATGTATGCATGTTTACAAATTCACTAACTGATACAACTAGAATATCAGATATTTTGCTTAACTCGAGTAAGTTAATGTTCTAGGAATCTCTGCGGAGGGTCGGAAAGCTCTGCTTGATAAACTTGATCAAAGTTCCAAGGTATATTTTGCATTTTCACTTAATATGTTGACCTTGTATAAGAGAAGACTTGGTTTATCTCACTAACAGTACCGGTCACAATAAAGTAATCGTCTTTTTTGGTGTGTGACTCGAAATCACTGGAGTGCATCAATTGCACAAGCCTTCACCAGCAGCTCAGCGGCAGCCACCTCTCAACGCTTTAGATTGTCCGCTCTCTTTTCAGTTATATACGTCTTGGTTCAGTTTTTTAAGGAAAACTTTAGTTCCAATGATTGTTTCAGTGCTTACTTACTATACCATAGTGCCATGTTTTGAGTTTCAGGTCATACTCTGTCCAAAAGTATGCAAGTATACGAGTGAGTGCTCCGTCGTTTTTGTAAGCCATCACCCTTAGCTCTGTCATTAGATCTTGTAAAGTGTGTTCTTGAGTTTTGTTCGAATAGCTATGCACATGTGGAAATTTCTCGTGCTGCTCGCGTAATGTTTTCGTTCCTTGGTAGGAGTGTTGGGTGAGAAGAGCGGGGAAGGTAGGGCCAGCAGGGCGTCTAGGCTTAAATAGGTGTGTCAGCCTCAGGAGGTGAAGGAACCCCTGACATGGCACTCAGGTGAGCCTGGATTACCTGCTGTAGGTGACAAGGAGACGTTCTCTCTCTCTCTCTCTCTCTCTCTCTCTCTCTCTCTCTCTCTCTCTCGAGAGAGAGAGAGAGAGAGAGAGAGAGAGAGAGAGAGAGAGAGAGAGAGAGAGAGAGAGAGAGAGAGAGAGAGAGAGAGAGAGAGAGAGAGAGAGAGAGAGAGAGAGAGAGAGAGAGAGAGAGAGAGAGAGAGAGAGAGTTAGAGAGAAAAAGAGTGTGTGTGTGTGTGTGTGTGTGTGTGTGTGTGTGTGTGTGTGTGTGTGTACGAGAGGATCATCATAATCCAAGTGGCCAAGAAAAGGACAGCATCTTTGGGCTCACCTGTCACAAGGAAACTTCTTAGTGACGATATTTTGATTCATTGAACAGCTTGATCATTTATCCATCCTCTGCTTGCTGCAAAAACCTTATATATTGATATGAATAAAGAATAGCGTGACGAGTTAAAGATCTTTAAATAACGACCAGTTAATCCTATAATGCTCCTCATACGGACACGCAGTGCTCTTAACTACAACAAACTCTTATCTTTTCAATAAGGAAGCATATGTAACAGTTAAATGTATTGTGCGTGAGAAGTCCTCTCGTCAAATACCTATTTGCAAGTGCTGGACAGCTGTCAGGCAACTGTGTCATGAAGTTCAGTATATTTACATTACTAGACAGTCCAACAGGAGCTGAGCAACTACCATACCATGCACAAAGTGTACCTCGTGGTTCCCAAGCAGGATTTTTCGTCACATCCCCTCCCCAAGACTAACATCTCGTCACCATTAAAACACCGCACTTTGTTGCACGTCCTCCCCTACCATTACAGTGTCAAGAATCCTGAATCAATACCGATTACCTTTTCTTCTTTAATATTTACTGTTGTCAACACTGTGGGATACTAAAAACATTTGTAAAAGACGTTCCCTGAGTCGAAGTAACAAATTCATACAAAGATGTTCAATTGCAGGTTATATCAGTGGATTTAACGAGTGCAAAGGTTACGTTCATTGTAAATGGAAGCAGAGGTTATGTTATGTTTGACTTATGTTGAGAAAAAATTCCATGACGCTGACCATGATAGTGTAGGAAGCGACGACACTTGTGCTTCACCTGCGCACATGCACACACCCACCTATCCACGCCTCCCACACCTCCCACTCCATACTCACTCCACACACGCACACACACACCTCACCTTACTTCACCTCATCCTCTCACTTCACCGTACCTTACCTCACCTCACCTCACCTTACCTCACCTCACCTCACCTTAC
>JAXIVD010009740.1:10000-14748 GCA_036785275.1 Cancer borealis
AAACTCTCCTTGTCTATACATTCACCTCTATTTTGGTCTTTACAGCAAGTGCTTCGTCCTCGTGAGACAGCAATCAGACGTATTAGTGAAGCAATGAATAAACCTTATACAAAGCTCATCGAGACACACTTACCATCCACCTTCGTGCTGTCAATTTAGCTAATTTGCTGCAGCTGTATATGTTAATTGCCTCTTCCTATTTACTCAAGAATAAAAATCATTGATATTTCATACTCCTACATGTGTGTATACAATTTACATCTTTCTGGACTTGGTGCGCTGCGACCTTCATGTCATCTGTCAGCATGAGTGGGCCAATCAGAGCTAATTTAAGGCATTCGAAAATTGGCAGTAAGAGGAAAACTGCAACAATTTGTAGACTCAGCAAAACATCGGAGCCATCGAGCGTCAGGTGAAAAATGGAAACAACTACTAATTGGGTGTGCAGTGTTTTCCAGACGGTTATATTTTGTGGATATTTTTACGCCATGTTTTTTCGATGTATTTTTTTTATTGAATATTTAGTTAGTTGTAGAATGTTACTGCCGTGTTTGTGTATTTATGCTCTGCTGACACACCCACATGGAGTAACTACAAATATCAAGTAAGTACATCCTCTTTATCAATCACACTTATTGTAAAAATGTTAATGCTGTCAAAACTTACACAAAAATGTTGAACTTGTTATCATCCGCTTCGGACACACAACACAATACAACACAACACAACACAACACTCAACACATGTCATTTTAACTTTATCATTATTTTTACCACGAAGCAGATCAGATAAACTTGGAATTAAATAGTTTGTTTTATAAATGTTCACTTTGCAGAGTTTGAGAACCCAACGAACCTTGTCAACACACAAGTGGTTTCATGTTCCCGAAATATGAACCGATGATAGCAAGTAAGGCTCCAGTTAAGTAATTACAGCAGATTATTTTAAGAGATATTTATACAACATAACAAGTGATTAGCGAAGTACAAGTATCAACAAGTGTTTGTCATATATTCAAAGTTTATGTAGGTGAGAACCGTTCATATTAATCATGTCATTGTATGTCACTTTACTCATACACGCTTGGCAGAAACGAGTGGAGATAATTGATCAGTTGAGCCCAGTAGGTGAAGGCAATATAGGCAGGGGAGGGAGGGAGGTATAGGGAGGAGTAAGGGAGGTGTTAAGGGGAGAGGAGGATGAGGGTGGAAGGAGAACGGGACTTGTCGGTAGTGACGTCAGCGCCAAGACTTCTCGCACCTAAGACCAACAAATTGAGACTTGTTATATGTACGTAACTCTGAAGTTCTTTTTTCACTGTGACTCCTTTCAAAATTCCTTTATTAAGAGAAAATTGTGCTAGGAATAACCAAAAAAAGTATTGAAAAGTTTTTTCAAAAGTCCCCAAATTCTTTAAAGATTATTGTACTTGAGCCTTACCTCTTACCTGCGTTAACCTAGTAATGAGGTTGAATCTATGTATTAACCACCTTTACCCTAGCAACCTTTACCTGTAATTGATAATGGACACTCACCTGGTACCTGTAGGAGAGGGGCCCACCGGTGATGTTGATTGGGGGGTGGTGATGACTGGTGCCGCCTAGGGTCAATACGACACTGTGACCTGTGTTGTTGATTATACCGCTCACCTGTGGGGGAGAAAGTCACTTAGATAAGGAGAGTCATTCTTCATCACCTGAGTCATAGCATGGGGCGAGGAGTTTCCTAATTAAAATGTTCGTGTACCCAAGTTATTTATACAAGTTTGTTTGTCTTGTGTTTATTACGCCCGTTTCTTTTATTTACCAAGCATTCGCACATACACATACTCACATAGACACACACACACACACACACACACACACACACACACACACACAGACACACACACACACACACACACACACACACACACACACACACACACACACACACACACACACACACACACACACATACCCACACACACATACACACACATACATACATACATAACTACATGCGTACATATATGCACTCACACAGTAGTGACCATTAGTTTATACAAGTGTAGTATTTCACGAAATTCATGTACGACAAGGTGCGTACATATGCACGTAAATGTATGTGTATGTGAAATAGATTATTCCATGTGATATCAGACTCCCTCCGTTGATAAACGTAATTTCTCTCTCTCTCTCTCTCTCTCTCTCTCTCTCTCTCTCTCTCTCTCTCTCTCTCTCTCTCTCTCTCTCTCTCTCTCTCTCTCTCTCTCTCTCTCTCTCTCTCTCTCTCTCTCTTGTCCCTTTAAATAAAATAGGTAGCCAGATAACCAGCTCTACAAAAGCATCGGTGGCAGTCATAATCACCAGCATTGATAGATCGGTATTTTTATGTGTTTTTTTTCCTCCATCCCTAAAAAAAAAGTTGCCAGGTTGAGGTGAAATAAAAGCTGTGCTGGCATTTCATTCTCGCCCTCAACGCTGATTGGCTGGAGGCACTCTAGCTGACGTCACTCGATGGAATTTGACTAATCAGTAGAGTGTCCGTGTGATTATGTTTATATATTTCGTTTTTTTCTGTTTTCTTTTCGTTTTTATTTCTGTTTTGTTTGACTACTTTCATTTTTTTCAGCGTGTGTGTGTGTGTTTTTGTGGCAGCAGAAGGAAGGGCATGATTTTGTTGTGGCGGTAATTGGCGAAGCACCGAGACCACGAAGGTTCGAGATCTTCTGCTTCGATATCTATTCATTCGTCTTACATCCTTCTGTAAACAACAACTCATATACGGTAAGGTATTCATCAACGAATAAATATTTCCGTGAAAGAAAACAAACATGAATGAATGAATCGCGTCCAGGATCCATTAATATCTGTGGTTAATTTTTAAAAGATAATTGTAAGACGCCGCCACCAGGAGTCAGCACCAGTCAGGAGGAGTGTGTGGCCGCCCAGCGAGACGTACGTAGGTGTTTCAAGGTGTGAGGCTCTGAATAGCGACATGAAAAAAGCAGGAGGAATCGTTGACGCCATGTGTGGCATCCGCCTCCCCACGCCACCTACGGAATCACGTATGAGGTTAGTGAGTGACGGGGCTATTTGCGTTTCATACTGTTGGGTCCGAGTAAGCAACGCCTCCCGCCTGGCTGGGCTAGATCGTGTTGCCTTGTGTCGGCGTCGGCGGGGTGGTGGTGGTGGCGGAGGTGGTGGTGGTGTCGTGTTGGCTCCTCTGGGATACACTCAGCATTTCCTTTGCTATTCTGGTCTATATTTTTCCAGATTCAAGCCTGCGAGGGTGAATTCATCAGGTTATCTTCACGCTAGCTATTTGTGGTCATTAGTGTGTTTTATTTCTCTCTCACCTCTTTCATTTTCCTCCACCTCCACCTACCTACCTCCTCCTCCTCCTCCTCCTCCTCCTCTTCCACCTCATTTTTCGGTCCCGTAGAAATCAACATCGTCCAGCACTAATTATGCCCAAGAGATGTAGATGGAGATTTCCATTGGATAAATTGGGGCATCGTGTAATTAATTAGCGCAGGTCCCCCTCCCGTCACACCTGGCCACATCTGTCTAATCACGTGGGTTGTTATTTATCCGAGCTATTTATCTATCTGTACTAATCACCTGTCTGTCTAAGTCATTTATCCCTTAAATATCACACGTTATTGCACTTACACACTCACCTAACGCTTGTTTTTTTTTTACATGGCAGACTGTATCTTTCTTTTCCATGTAACTCTTGTTGATCCGTTTGTTTTTTAGGTGAGTTTGTGTGTGTTTGTTTGTTTGTCTCTTCTATGTATTTGCGGGACGCGGTTTCAGTGGAATTATCTATCACTTTGTTATGTTTGTTTGTTTATATGTTTGTGTTTATTTAGCAGTTTCTTGTTTGTTTATGGTAATGAGAACATGTTTGGTCTTGGTAATGATGATTAGTTGAGGAGTACAGCACAGAGAGAGAGAGAGGAGAGAGAGGAGAGAGAGAGAGAGAGAGAGAGAGAGAGAGAGAGAGAGAGAGAGAGAGAGATTCTAGGTTGTAAAAAAAATTTCTCTCTCTCTCTCTCTCTCTCTCTCTCTCTCTCTCTCTCTCTCTCTCTCTCTCTCTCTTTCATAGCACAGGTGACATCATTAAGGAAGAGTACACATGGAATCTGAGGGTACACAAGCCTAGTAGGTATTCCAGCTTCTTCCCGGCGTGACGGTGCCTCAGCCACTTGACAACACCGCCGCAGCGCCTCGTGTTAAGCGGTGGTTGGCTGGCTGAGGGTAAGTTGATGAATGTTCGCCTAGGTTTACGACGAAAGTTTAATATAAATAGGCGCGCATTTGGCAGTGGAATAAGTTACTTGAATGCTATATCATGTGTCTAGGGGAAGGGATAGAAATCGAGGGTGTGGGTAGGGGTGTGTGTGTGTGTGTGTGTGTGTGTGTGTGTGTGTGGGTGTGTGTGTGGGTGTGTGTGTGGGTGGGTGTGTTTAAAGTACCACACAAATACTTTTCCGAACATCACCGTAACGACCCAGCCTAATAGTACCAAATAAAGCTGAATACCTCGTTAATCTCAGTCACGCTGGAACGCTCCTCGCACGCTGCCACGCTACGAGCCTTCCACTCCATTACATTTTCTGACGTAAACGGAGAATACAATGGTAATGTAGGGTAGGGGCGGTACTTTGTATTATAATAACTTTGTCCCTGTTCCTGCCTCCCTGCCCTGCCCTGCCCCTGCCCTGCCCTGCCTTGCCCTGCCCTGCTCTGCCTTGTCCT
>JAXIVD010009741.1:2500-5000 GCA_036785275.1 Cancer borealis
AATACGCCACAAGTATAGTTAACACGATAATTAAGGCGATTAGGCCTAAAAATGCTTCCTTGTTTACACAGTTACACTTAACAGTGTTGTGGGTCGCGGCCACGCGGGCACGCTGGACGGCCTTTGTATTGTAATGGCACACTTCCACACCTGGCCGAGGCAGGCATCAGGTCACCACCCAAGAAGGCAGGTCACCACACCAGAAGCCAGGTCACCACCCAGGCTAACATACGGCACCTTTTCAAAGCTAAAGAAGACCGCACTACTTTTTTCTCTTTTTACTCCGCCGCGGGTTTCGGAAGTCGGAACATACGGTTTTGATCTTAATCTTGTTTCCTTCTCCTGAATTCTTATAATTTTACTATATATGTTTATTATTGTAATATTTGTTATTATTATTATTATTTTTGTTATTATAATCATTTCTGTGTTGTTTGTGTTTATATATTCATCTATTATCTATTCCTTTTATTTTTGTATAGAGAAAAAACCGCGAATATTACGCGGGTTAATTTTTTTCTGTATTTTATTTTTCATTTGTAATCTATTATTCTCAGCTTTCTATATTGATAAAATTAAACATAAATTATTATTTTAATTTGTTTTCTTATCATTATCATTATTCCTTTGGTTAATATTTATCTTCCTGTTTTAGTATTGAAATGTTGATGCGTTTTAGTTTTATATATTTTCTCTTTTTCACGGAATCTAACCCAACCTAGCTTATGAAGGACCATCCATCACAGTTCTTGTCCTTCTTAGCTATTCCAGCATTAAGGCAATGGTTAACAGGGCAGCCATCACTCAAACTGTACATATACTATACAAAATGTCATCCAAGACTCACGGCAGTATAGTCACAAAGTGTGGAAGGAAGTGTTAGGTTATAACACACAATCATCGCACACAATTATCAAGTAAAGGGATAGGTAAGAGTGGAAGGCTCGCCGTCTGTAGTCTGTTGTCAACGTTACCAATACTTGGCTCGGCTCAGCTCGCGCCGTGATTGGCTACAATATAGTCCGTGGACGAAAGTTCTAAGCCTTCCACATTTGGTGACCATGCAGCCCGATCACCAACCTGCTGCGTGACTGCAACCAAGTGATAACCACTTCCAATTCCACTTATAACATGCCAAGAAACAATATCCCACCTCACCCGCCTACGACTTGGTTACCTCTGCAGCACACAGATAACCAACACAGACCCCGACCCTTGCCTTGCCTTGTCTTGCCCATACTGCCTCACACACTCATACACTATATCCTTCACTGCACAAGTACCTGCACACTATGTTTCCAGGTTGTGGAGTCCTCTGATCCTGAGTACGGTGAGGCTGCACAAGTGGTCTCCTCCTCGCCTCTAGCAACGCTGCTCCACCGCTGCGCACCACCTCGGAAGTAACACTGATCCAAAACAAATGGAAGTACACTGACGCCCTCATCCCGTCAGCGATAGTATAGAAAAATAGTAATAATTCGCGGAACATTTTGTAATTATCTATTTTTATTGTATTGTGTTTCGTGTTTAAGGTAAATAAATCTATATAAAAAATTGTAAAAAAAAATTAAATTAAAACAAGGAAGGAAGGAATAAAATAATACAACAAATTACAAAATAAATGTATTTTTCCACCGGTCTTATTATTACAAATGCGTCATGTTTGCGTACAGACAAACAAGCAAACAAACACACAAACAAGCACGCAAAAAACATACTCGCACGCAAACACAAAAAAAAACACACACACGCAAATACACACACACACACACACGCAAACACACGCAATCAGCCCATCCTTCCCTCACGTGCGTCTTCCCATGAGAAGGCCACGGAGGTACGGGCGCCATGTTACGTGCACGCAATTACACGTGCAACACAACCACGTGCAGCCCCGTGTTTGTGTGTTTGTGGCGTTTTGTTTCAACGTCACAAACAAACACACACGGGCGTCACTTTGGTGTTTGCAAATTGCGTGACAAAGAAACATACTCGGTGAAAATAACAACAACAGTGATTGACAGGTAGCTCAGTACTTCTTCACTCTGGCAGGTAGCTCAGTACTTCTTTGCAAGGTAAAGAGTGTGTGGGTAACGAAGGAGTGTTTAGTCGATACTCAGGCAAATATAATGTTATCGTCACCGACTGTAGATTAAATATGGCAATTTTGGGTGATTATCGTACGTCAGAAAATATTTTTGGAAAGTTATCGAAAGTTAGAAAAAATATATTATTGTCACTCGTACAATAAAAAATAATTTGAAGAATCTATTATAATTTTTTTTTCAACCGGTGAAGAGTGAAATTTAGATTATTCTTATTATCATTGTTATTATTCTTGTTATATTTGCCAAGTTAACATGAACACTTATTTTTCCTTTCCTTTCCTTTCCTCGCCTCGTCGTTAGGTCGTCACTGTCTCCCAGCCCGCGAACAACTGTACGTCTTTCCCTAACTTGCCTTGCCTTACCCTTTCTTTTCTCTTCCTTTCCCAGCTTTC
>JAXIVD010009741.1:10000-14740 GCA_036785275.1 Cancer borealis
GGAGGGGGGTGAGGGGGGGTGAGGGAGGGGTTACCAGTCCACACCTTAATTCTGAATGGGTGAACGCCCCGTCCCCCCCTTTGACCCCCCCGCCCCCCTTACCCTATTTTGGTCATGCTCGCCTCCTTATATGGAACGATAAAAAAAACAGTCATGAATGCAGTGCTGACCGGCTCCTCCTCCTCCTCTTCCTCCTCCTCCTCCTCCCTCTCCTCCTCCTCGTTTCTGCCTCGTCACCTCAAACTACTTTTAAAACAGGAATTTTTGCAAACTTCATTCAATCTCAAAGTCAAACAAACACTCGATTTCGTTGTGATTTGTTTGTTTTGTTAAGTTGAATTAAGTTAAGTTAAGTTGATCTGTTTTTTTTATGTAATATCATTGGTCTTTCTTTACGATTACTATTGTTATTATTATCTCTCTCTCTCTCTCTCTCTCTCTCTCTTGAATTTCCTCCGGAGAAACAAGTTATGTGTGTGTGTGTGTGTGTGTGTGTGTGTGTGTGTGTAGACACACACACACATAACTTGTAGACACACACACACACACACAGATCATTACCCTTCTCTCTCTCTCTCTCTCTCTCTCTCTCTCTCTCTCTCTCTCTCTCTCTCTCTCTCTCTCTCTCTCTCTCTCTCTGTCTCTCTCTCTCTCTCTCTTTCTCATACAAAGAGCAGCTTAGAGCAATTCTCTCTCTTATTTTTTTTCTTTCTTTCGTTATTCTTTTTTTTTCTTTACCTTGAGTACTGGACGAGCGCCAAGACCCAATGGTGCACACACACACACACACACACACACACACACACACACACACACACACACACACACACACACACACACACACACACACTATTATGTCACCAATCGCTATTAGACAAATATGAATAGCTATTATTTCTCTCTATTGTTATCTATCACTCCTCTTCTTCATCTTCCTTCCCCTCCTCCTCCTCCTCCTCCTCCTCCTCTTCTTCTTCTTCCTCCTCTTCTTCATCTTCATCTTCCTCCCCCTCCTCCTCCTCTTCGCCACCTGGTCACTCTTCCCTCCATTCTTCCTTCCTCCACCACCTGTCTTCCTCCTCCTTCCTTCCACCTTGAAATTACAATATTCCTCCATATAACGTAAGGGATAAGCAAGCCATATTTATAGAAACAATTGAATATTCCCTTAAAAACGCTATTATCGTACCTTGGCACCCCAGTCGAGGCCATCACATCACCGCCACAAAGTATCGTACCCTAAGACAGACAGACACACACACACACACACACACACACACACACACACACACACACACACACACACAGTATTCTGCAATCATTATAAACTCTATAACAAGCTTAACAGACAATAGATGAATGAAAAGCCAGCCTGACATTGCATATTCCCCATTCTTCATAAACATGTTACTCGGTATGGCAACAAAATAACTTGAATCTAACTGAACATTAATTTACTTTACATTACAATGACCCAAAAATGACATCGTATAAAGAGATAAATAGATAGATAAATAGATAGACAGATAGATCGTACGCGACGGTTAGTTATCGTACCCCGCCACCTGCTAAGAGTTGTGAATGGAAGTTTGAAGGTGGCTCCTCATTGGTCAATTCAACCAGGTTTGCATGCCTCGGCTAGGTTGTCATGCATGGTTTTTTTGGGTTTTTTTTTTTCCTCCTTTCCGCCTCACTGCCCGCACGATTATGGGGGAGGAGGAGGAGGAGGACGAGGAGGAGGTAAGGGATGCTGGGAGAAGAAGAGATGAGGGAGAGAAATATTTGGAGGAGAGAGAGGAGAGAAGAGAGATTTGGAAGAGGAGGAGGAGGAGGTAATGTTTGGAGGTGAAGGAAGAAGAGGAGAAGAGGATGGTATGGATTGAAGGAAGAGAAGAATGAGGAGATGGAAGAGGGAAGAAGAGGAATTCGAAGATAAAGAATAATATCAAATAAGTATAAAGAAAGAGAGACGGAGAAAGAGGAAAGTGAGTGAAAGAAGGAAAAAAAGAAAAGAAGGAGAATAGAAAGGGAAATGAAAAATAATTTAAGCAGAAAAATAAGAAGACTCAGAAAATAAAACAGGAAATAGGAAACATACACACACACACACACACACACACACGTGCGTTCATACGTAAGAAATCTACAGAAAGGAAAAGAATCTACATTACATTAAAGTTAAAGTTAAAGTTGCATGTGTTTCAGTTCCGGTATCCATCAATGAAGATGCTCTCCAGAACGTCAGCCAGGCAAGCCCAACCCCCCACTGTGGTGCCCGACCACAGCAGTTCCTCCCCAGTAAACAGCTTAAGCATCACAAGCCCGGGCGGGGACTCGATCTGCCGACCAAGCGAATGCAAGACCAGCACGCTACCACTGTACTAGCCAGGAGGATAGGCCAGGAGACAGTATAGGAAAAAAAATAAAAATAAATAAAAATAAATAAATAAATAAATAATAATAATAACAGCAATCAATGTTAATTAGCTTACCTGTGTGTATTCTCTGATGAGCCTTCAGGTGTGATGACTTTGTGTATACCTTCGTACATCCTGGGGAAGGGGAGGAGAAGGACAGGTGAGTTAAGAACATATGAACATAACATATGAACATAACATAAGAACATAACATAAGAACATAAGAACATAATGAAGCTACACAAGGCTCGGCAGGTAGAGTTCCTGTTAATCCTATCCTCCCTTATTACCTACATCCACCTCTCATTCCCATCCATGAAGTCGTCTAATCTCCCTTCTTTTTTTCACATCCCTTTTTTATCTCCCTCTTTTCCTTCTCTCTCTCTGCCTCCCTCTACTTGAAAATATATCTTCCACTTCCTTCCTTCCTTCATACCTCTCTTTATTTCCCTTCCTTCCCTCCTCCTGTCTATCATCCCTCTATCTCCCTCTCTTCAATAACCTGTATTTCCCTCCTTTCTTCCCCTCTATAAACCCTCTTTCCCTCCCTCTCCCCTCCATAACTACTCTTTCCTTCCCTCCCATTCTCTCCTCCATAACTCCTCTTCCTCTCCCCTTACTTACCCATAAAGTCGCAGTGATGGATACGCCTTTTCTCCAGCTCGGGGTTGTTCCTACGGGAATATTTCAACATTCCACCTTCCCCCATCAAGCCTCCAGACAGGGGGGGCGATGCGAGCAGGGGTCCGCCGCCCCCCATCCCAGACGTGCACGAGCCCCCAGCAGAGGTAGGGGACAGGGGCACCATGTAGGGGGGAGGGGGGGTCCGCCGGTAGTGTAGGTCAGCAGGGGAGCCGTGGTCAGATGCAGGGGGTGTGGGGGGCATACACAGGCGGGAGGATAGGCCTACTGTGCTTGTAGAGGGGAATCTGAAGGCCGGGTGGGTAGTGGAGGTAGGGGTGAGGGTAGGGGTGTGGGGGAGGGAGAGCCTGGGCGGGGGGATGTGGAGGGGTGGGGGGGAGGGGGTAGACAGCCCATCCAGAGAGAGGTGACAGGTGTTAAATGGCGTGTCTTCTAGCTTGATAGGGGTGAGGGGGGGCAGGTGAGAGGGGTGAGAGGGGTGGGTGGGGTGGGAGGGATGGTGGTAGTGAGAGGTCATGCCATTTGAGGTCATCACGTCGTGGTTCTCGGCCTCCAGGTGTCTTAACGAGGCGGACACGTCATCCCACACAGGTAAGGTCACCGGCTCAGGCTTAATAAACACATCCTCGTCAAACACATCACGTTGGCTCACTGGGGACACATAGGTACTGCCCCCCCGCCGCCCACCCCCCCCGCCCCCGCCCGCCCACGCACACGCACTAGGGTCCCTCACGTCTCCCTCGTCAGCGAAGAAGTCGTTGATTTGCGAAGCGGAGTCCCGACGAGGCTGTACAGACCCCTCGGGAAGGCTAGGTAGGTACCGATCCAGCTCGGCCTGTGAGGGGAGACAAGGGGCTGAGTGAGAGGAGGGGGTGAGGTGAGGGAAAAAGGGGAGGGGAGGAGGTGAGGTGAGGGGAAAAGGGATGAGGGGAGTGGAGGGAAAGGTGAGTTAGGGGAAAAGGGGTGTAGTGAGGGGAAAAGGAAGGGAAAAGGAGAATGAGGGGAAAGGGAAGTGAGGGAGAAAAGGCGAATGAGGGAAAAGGAGGGTAAGGGGAAAGAGAATAAAGGGGAAAAATGGATAGGTGTCAGGGGAGGATAGTTTTGGGGGAAAGGTGAGTTGACAAATGGAAAAGGAAAGTGAGGGGAGAAGGGGATGGGTAGAGGGGAGAGAGGGGAAAGGATAGTTGGGTGAGGGGAGGTCAGATGTAGGGGTGAAGGAGGACAAAGAGGGGAGGGAAGGAAGGGGAAGGAGGGGAGTGGATGAAATGCGTAATTCATTGACACACACACACACACACACACACACACACACACACACACACACACACACACATAGTCACACGCACCGATTGACGTAATAATATTCTAATCACGTGTTAAGTGAGGAGGAGGAGGAGGAGGAGGAGAGAGGAGGAGGAGGAGGAGGAGGAGGAGGAAGGAAAGGAAAAGAAAGTATATATAATTTTTTTCTTGTCATTGTCACTCTACTTTCGCTTCTTTCTCTGTGTGTGTGTGTGTGTGTGTGTGTGTGTGTGTGTGTGTGTGTGTGTGTGTGTGTGGTGTGTGTGTGTGTGTGTGTGTGTGTGTATGTGTGTGTGTGTGTGCGTGTGTGTGTCATTTCCTTCCTTCTTCCATCCTCAATGAGTCAGTTTCCTGCCTTATTTTAGGGGTTAAAGGTTAT